>VVHJ01022048.1:1891-16076 GCA_015107715.1 Tylochromis polylepis
TGTGTTACGAGTTTGCTGGTAAGGACAGGAAACGGGGCTAAAAGCGAAGCTAACAGTTAGCATTCGTGTCTGTTCTCATTAAAATCAAGTCCCCGCAGTGACGATGTTACACCAAAACAGATCCACCCGATGAAAAGTTAAAGTACAAGCTGTTTGGAAAGACGTGAAATGCTTCCTCCCGTGGCTCCCTGTGTGTTTTTGCTCAGTAGGAATGGGCGTGAAGGGTCTTCAGTACTTCATGGACCGCTGCTGTCCAGAAGCCTGTGTGACAGTGAACCTGAGAGAGATGGCCAGACAGCAGCAGGCCTCCACAACCCCACCTCACACCAGCAGTTGAGTTTATTTGTGTGTGCAGCCAGTGTGACAGTGGCTCTGTGTCATTCATGAAATGCTAATATTAGTAGACCTCCCAGAAGTTCCAGCTTGCTCCACTGCTGTGCATGATTATGTAAAGTAATGTCAGGAGACAGGTTTTCAGCTCTCAGCATTTCAGATGTGTGTACAATCTTTGGTTTTATTAATCTGTTTAATCAGTGGTTCTCTATTTAAGGGTGTTATTTTTTTGGAGTAGTGCAAAGGTGGAAGATCCAAACACAGACTTCAGAGACAGACTTGAAAAGAAGAAAAAAAATAACCCTTTATTATGGCCGATAAAGTCCAAAAGCAGAGGCAAAACAGAGTCCTATGATCCAGACAACAAAACTGAAAATCACAAGGGACACCAGGGAAATGCACACAGAGACAGCAGTATGACATGACGTGGTTCAGCTGAAATACAAGGGGTATAAATACAGAGGAAACAAACTGTGGGATAACAAGGAGAGTGGAAACAGGTGGGTAACAAGAAACAGGTTAAACCTATCAATGAGACAGTGAAAGTAAATCCAAATACAAGACACATGGGACAAGAGACAACCCAAAAAAAACAAAAAACTGGAATAACATAATAATAATTACGAGTGTTTTCAGTACTACAAAGGTGAATCACTTCTTACCTGGGTAGATCGCCAGGGTAACTTATACTGCAAACCTAACTTGCTCTGGAGCAAGTCTCAGAATAGAGATCAATGGGTATAAAAAATACCACCTACTACTGACCAGTCAGTTCCCTGCAAAATAGTGCCACCATTCCTGGAAGATCCCTTGGTCTTCTGTTATATAATTCCACGATCATGTCTGCTCTTATATTTGGGTCAATTTAAAGGACACGTGCATCCAAATGACCAAAGCCAATGGCAACGGCAAAGAAAACTGTAACTAAAAACTGACTAAGGACTGAAACACCAAGTGATAGACAGTGATTGAGGAAAAAAGTCATAAATATCTTTAATTATTAAAAGAAGCCAACTTGCTCCAACATTGCTTGGCTTGGAAATCTTCCTATGATTATATTTTTTTTTCTAGTTTTTGGCTGAAGGAAATAGTTTTGTTCTGGCTTTTGCCTAATCATCATTTGTTTTAATGTTCTTAATGTTAAAAAAAAAGCAAAATAAAACAGTTATTTAAAAAACTAACAAAAATCTGTGGCTTGTAAATGAGACAAAGAGGACACTGCAACAACATAGATGGAGTGGATAGGTGTTTGCAGTTTAATGAAAGTACTGCTTCTGCAATGCTCCACCAGTGCACAAGTAAATACTGTTTACACCTGCTCACAGTGTTTATTTCAGGGCGTGACATGGTAGTAACAATAGTTATTATCATGCTTGTACTTACAGATGTATTTGAAAATGTGTAGTAAAAATTATGGGCTACTGACAGAAAAAATATTTAGTTTAATTTGAAGTACATGTTTTCCTAACAGTAATGTTAATAGTATAGTATTAGTTGTGATATTTTTAGCTGTTTACTAGTGCTACTTCTGCTTACTAGTCATAACAGCAGACCTAAACAAAGGCCATGCAATGCTAGGAGTTTAAAAGCTAACTTTTTTCTTTAAACCCATACTTAGTATATGCTATTCTATGCTATGTTTATTTGGTGGATTGTAACACAGTACAATGTAGTTGGTGGAAGCTAAAACAGTGCTTTTAATGGCATTTCTAAAATGAACAGAACAGGACATGTTCATTTGAAAATATATTATGACTTTTATATGCTCCTACTTTATTTTCCCATAATGGTTTACTGTACTACTATATGGATACCCACATCAGCAAAAGCCAAGACAGACAGTACACAACGGTGATCATTGTCGGGGTTATCATGCAGGTCTGCTGTATGTTACATTTTGATTTCACTTACTTGCAGACCCCACTCTTGTTGTGGATGGTATGGCCTGCTTGCGCCACTGGTATTCATGTAAGGACTGGGCATGTGGGGGCCAGTGGAGGGAGTACTTGGATATCCTAAAGAGATGGGTTGAGGCATTTACGTCTGCAGGCATCCGACTGGTCTTTTTCTTTGATGGAGTCGTCGAGGAGCAGAAGAGGCAAGAGTGGGTGAGAAAATAACCTTATTAAATAACACCTCGGAAGGTTTCTACCTACCTCTAGTTGTCCACTCCGATAGTACAAGGGGTAGCTAAGTCACATAACATTATCAAACTTCATTATATTGGTCTCTTAATTTTGTGTGACTACAAAAAACATTGGCTCTGGTCTACAGGTGAAGAGGAGACGCAGAGTAAATGGGGAGATTTCGAAGATATTTCGTCACATAAAAGAGCATGGAGATCAGCCGGGTACAGAGCTCTTTTGTCTGCCCTCAGGACTGGCGACATTCACACCCTTTGCTCTCAGGTCTGTGTTTGCAAGACAGGACAGAATATGTACACCATGATTATAAAGCCAGTAATTCTAATTGTTATAGACTTGTTTTTTTGTTTTGTTTTGTTTTTTTACAGGTCATTAGGTCAGGAAGTGTTTTGCTCAGTGCGGGAGGCAGACTATGAGATTGCCAGCTACGCTCATCAGCATGGCAGCATGGGCATTCTGGGAGAGGATTCAGACTTCATCATATATGATAGGTTTGTAAAATTAATCTCATGACTGCAGATTAACTTAATTTTATTGACAAATGTGGTTAAACTGTCTGATCGGAACATTTTGTTTTAACTCTTATCTCTAAAGTGCCCCTTATTTGTCTGTGGCAAAGCTGCAGATAAACAGCCTCACCACTGTCATGTACGACCGACAGAGGCTCTGCCAAACCATTGGACTGGCTGTTACCCAGCTACCACTGCTGGCCTGTCTCCTGGGTAATGATGTGGTGTCAGAGGAGAAGATGCGTGATGTCAGGAACAATGCGACGGCAGCATACAGGTGCATATCCGCATCAGTTTTGGCTATATTAATTGAATATCGGATTTTTCAGTCTTATTTACTATTAAATCAATGCTATATTTGTTGTTGGCTACATTTAGTTACGTAATATGCCCTTTTTATGTTAAAGAGTTCTTTGACTTTATTCTCTAAGCTTTTGTTTGACAGATTTTTTTTCATTGCCTGTTTAAAAAAATACACACTTATTAAAAATAATAAGTATGAAACCTGTGTACTTTGAGATCATAAGCATGTTAAAGTGTGTTTTCCCAATACTTGAGCCCTGCACTAAAATGGAAATTCAACCCACTCAGGTTATCTTTTCTTTATCTGGCTTCACTTACCCTAACATCAGCAATCAGGTAAAAGTGACACATGAAAGTGCTAATCCCAGGGTTTCCTAACCTATCTTTGAGCATGTCCACGTGAAAGGGCTGGACTTAGCTCCCCTTTCATGAATAAGCCTACAGGGAGCAGAGCGACTGAGTGTACAAAGGATAAAACTATAATTTTATAAAAATATTAACAGCAACAGAGCTGCATTAAAAAAAGAAGTGCTGTAAAAAGCGTGTCGGCTTTAAGCGCTCTGGTCAGTGAAACTGGAAGAGTTACTATATTAATAAAGTCTGGACTATTCGAGGCCAGGAAGGAAAGCCGGAAAAATGCAGTCTGTGAGAACAAATGCACTTATCAGTATCACAGCTCTATCATTAACACACGGCTCAGCAACTGGCAGATTTCGGTCAGATGATACAAGTAAAAGAGCAAATATAAAAAACAGAATTCATGCAAAGACTTGCTTTACATTCATATTTAATGTTAGGCACGCAGTTATAAACAGGTGTCCAGTTTTAAGATCATATATTAAGTCTTATAGAACAATAAAATTGATTTAAAATTGCATCCAGCCAACTGTGGAAAAAAAAGGTATAAAGTGTGGGAAGACCGTGAGCGGTGATGCTATTTTCCACAGAACTGGTTGTTCAGTATTTCGTGCCTGTTGATCCCTTACTGTCAGTGTAACCTGCTTCAAAGCACGTTAGGGCTGCTGCATTAAGTTACCATGGTGAACCACCTTGGTAACCCTAGAAACCCGAGGTTAAACCTGAAGTTACCTCAACAAGCCCAAATCCTTCTTTATTATACAGACCTCAGATCAACATGCGGTACCAACCCATCACTCTTTATTTTTATCTGCAAAGAAAAACACTCATCGTGTTTGGGTTTGTCATTGAGCCAACATAGTTAAAATTCTTCATTTTATTGTTCCCAGGAAAAACAGTCCTGTACTACATTATGGTGCTCCACAGGGGCAGGTGGTGCTAGCAGTGTCCCAGCTTGTGAGCTCTTTGTGGAGTACAGAGGACGAAGAAACTGAACTGGTCCCACAGTCTCTGAATCTCTCGGCTCCTCGTAGAGAGTTACTGAAGAAAGGCGTTTGCTCATACACACTACCTGGACAGAAAGGTCTCGAGCTGTGTGAAATCTCGTCACTTCCCTCTGCTTTTGAAAAATATGTTAGTCCAGAAATCCTAAAGGTATGTTATAGTCATATATGTGATTTTGTTCTTTAGAGCTCCCTGCAGCCTGGAATAAATGTTTCTTTACTGTGTGGTTTTCCACAGGCATGTAGAGAGAAGCATACAGCAGCAGAGGGTTTCATGGTTTACACTGTCTTGTGTGTGGGAGTCACTGAGTGTAGCAACACTCTGGAGGATGAGGAGGACACCGAGTTAGTGCCTCAGGCCCTCGTCTACAAGCCCTGCAGACAACTCATCTATGGTCTCCTCCTTCTGCTTGGCCACGATGGTAAAACAGTTAATATGCAAGAAAATGAGAACAGAAGCATACATGAATGAAAAAAAGTCAACAAGAAATGCCAAAAACTACAGTTTTTCTAGTGGTGACTTGAGTCTGACTCCAACAGCGATTTAATCCCCATAGACTCCAATGTTAAGTACCCTGAAAAAAACGACATATTATTATCCAATTATAACTATGCAATGGGTGATTTGTTTATTATATTCATTTGGATTTCCCTTAAGAAGTTACGGGCATGCTCACTTTGGCTAAAAGGCATGATGATAGCCAGTAGTCGTCTGTCAGGTCTTACTTTCCCAAATTACCAAACTGGACCTCTCCATTCATATTTGTGCCTTTGGTTTTTTTTTGGATCAATTTAATGTAATTATCTGATAAATATGGCCTGCTCAATAGTACAGACTGTCTAAGAAGTCAGGTTTGGTAAATGAAATCCTAGTGTTTTATTTGTTTGTTAGGCTCCAGTCAGACTTGTGTAGAGATGAGCACTGGTGACCACCTGACAGTCACTGATCTAGGGAAAAGTGAATATCCCCCGACTGGTTAGTGAGAGGTTGCAGGAGGTTGCTTGCTGTATACTGTGCTGCACTGAGAACCTCTTTGTGAATGCTTAGGTTGTTAGCTGATTGTGCAGTAGTTGTATGGAAGATACCAACTTACCTGCAAATTTGCCAATTTGACGTTGTGGCAGTGAAACGTTGAAAAAGTGCCACGCAAACCAGAAATTGAGATCCTTTTTTTTTTTCAAAATAAAAGTTTTACCCTTTTGAAACATTTTGTGTTCAATACTAAGGCCCAACCTTTATGTTGAAGGCAAACTGCCTTTGTTTTGGGTTTCACTGCCACTTGGTGGTTAGTTTGCAAGCATTTGCAGACAAGTCGGCGTCTTCCATGCAAACTGCGGGCAAGTGCAGCAGTCTGCTAGTGACTAAAGCAATCAAAAGGAGGTTTTTGGTGCAGCACCCTTTTTGTAACTGATTTCACCTGCCAATCAGGAAATACACTTTTCCTTAGCGACCAGTTACCAGGGGGTTACCGATTGGTCTATAAGTCTGTATTGTTGCGGTCTCATTTAACATTAATCAGCAGACGTGCGTCTGTGTGATACTCATCTGGGTCTGAGTGATTTCACAGTGGCTTTGTCCGTCTTCATAGGTAGTCTGTGGTAGATGCATGTAGATTCTGGCAACGTTAAAAATATATGTTCAGTGGAGAGGCCAAGGCATTACGAACCATGCAGACACACACATCTCAGTGGAGGTTGTGCCTTTAGTTTTTATGTAAAGTGAGGAGAATGATGATGTTCTTTGCAGGAAATGGAGTAAAGCTAATCCAAGCATAACACTGACAATGTTGTGCTTTTTCAGGAAGCATTGTGGACCCTCCAGCAATCAGGGAATGGTTTGTCTTCCCTGGAAACCCTTTGAAGGAACCTGACGTAGTCCACCCTCTCCCAGTCAGCCTCCCATGTACTATACCTGTTATTTTTCATATACTTATTTCTTTATCTTTGGACACAAATTAAAATGTGATTTCAGTACAGTTACACCACTGATACAAGATTTTATTTTATTTATTTTTTATCCCTGAGATGATAAAATGACGACTATGTCCATGTTTCTTGGTTTATGCACTTTAGGATTAAATTGCTCCCAAATAAGCAGCAACCAAATGAGTCCAGTGGTTATAAACGATTGTTTCCTGGGAATTATGTTTTCTCTGTAATTAAAATCATTGTAGACTAACCCTGAGGCACCAGCGGCTTTAAGACTCATGTTGAAAAGCTGGCTCTGGTTATGTTTAACACATGAAAGAGATTTGTGATATATTGTGCCATATTTTTCCATCTGAAGTCTTATAGCATTTTTCTCTTTTGCTTGAATCTGTAGGTGATCAGCCCAGTCTGGACTTGTTATGGTTTAGCACGGGTCCTGACGTTTCTGTTCTTCGCCTGATAGCCTTCCTCACAATTTTTGGCTGTCCTGAGTTTTCGGAGCTGTATGGAGTTATTGAAGACTCGCTCCTGGCTGCTCTCTGCTTGGTCACATATTTAGTCCTACAGGTAGTGTAGATGCGTTTATCTGGTAGCTATCAGACAATAAAAACAGAGCTATATGATTTATCTTCTTTAAAACTAAAAAAAAAAAGTTAATTAAAGAGAAAAAAGCAGAAATATTTGTGTGATTCTCTGGGAAAGGGATGTGATTTAATTATTAATAAATCAATACCAAATGTAACTTATTTTTATTTTTAAATAGGAAAAAAATCAAGGTTAGTGCTTTTTGTTTTTTTATACGTTTTATAGTCTTCTCTGGTGTCATGTTGATTGATCCTGCCCCAAAAAACATGAAAATGATGCTAACAGTTGTACTTTACAAATGATGACATCTGCACCGTGATTGATCTTTCCTCTTTTGGTTGTCATTGGTCAGGGTGCATGTTTGGCTTAGGCTCCAGTTAAGCTGTTAGATGAAAGGGGATGATACCTACAGCTGGTGGTTCATGTAAACAAAGAAATGAAAGACCAAATATGTTTGATGACAGTTTAACATACGAGTCAGCTTTTGATTTGGGATTTACATCTGTAACATGTACACAACAATTATTCTGCTCTTTTGTCACCGTGTGATGTAAAGTCAAACATCGCTTGTTGATGGCTTGATGGTAACCATTATCACCCACTGGGGGCCCAGTTTAGACACAGACACCGGCCTTTGTAACTTCAGCTGTTACGTCAACAAGTCCTGATAACCATCCAGAGGCTTTGAATAATTCAGGAGACAATTCTCAAATCACTTCAGAACTCTTATTACTGTATTTTGATCATAAATCTAAGACTGTATCAATCTGAGCTGCTTGTGATCCTGTTGTAATGCACCGTGATCACTAATTCGTATGTGAAAGAAACCGAGATTTGTGCTTTTGGTATGGGTATTTTGCATTGACGTCATCTGACTGAGCTTTAACACAACACTGGATCGCATGACAGGATAAACGTGTGTGCGTCATGTTATAGAAGCGAAACATAAATTATACCGTTTATTAACTCTTTTACAGAGACACTTAAATCACTTATTAATGGGTTTCTAACAAAGATACATTTTCAAAGAAAAGGTCAGATGTCTTGTTTTTGTGTAACATGTTATTTGTTGTCTTAAACGTATGCGTCGAGTACTGTTTTCTTTTTTCTTTTCTAATACATTTAATACACACCAACTCAAACACCAAAAGTTCTGTCAGAGACTTAGTCTTATTTAGATAGTAGTAAGTTTTTCCTCACATTTATCCCATCTTGGAGAGAGAGAGCTGAATGCTTTGATACTAAAATCAACAGGCAGCCTTTCAGACTGGTTTTTAGTCAGGCGCTGGCTGGCTGGCAGCGATTTAAATGAATGAAGGCCCTGACAGACAGGACAGTAGCTTGTTAGAAGGAGGCTAGACGAGCAGATGATTAAAGATGAGCAGACAGCATGACAGACAATAGTAGCTGTTGTCTGATCACTGCTGCATTCACATTCCCCTCTCGCTCTTCTATTTAAATAACTTCAGGGTTTGTTTGTTTTGTACACACAACTGGGCAGCCTTGTCTCTGCAGCCGTCATTGTTTCTTTTTGTGTTGACTTGTTGCACAGCGAGCAGACAAAACAAAATGACCCACAAAGAAGACACACTGGGATGTGATTGAACTGGCTAACCGTGTATTTTCCCTTGTGTGTTTGGTTTGTGCGCATGTTTTCAGGTACAAACTTTATCTCTAGAAGACGTGGATTCCTACCTGAGTCAAGCTGTGTGTCTGAGACTGAAATCCTCTCAGGAGCTTCAACAGATCGAGGTTTGTCACAGACATATTTAGATAATACGTAAACGATGCCTTTGATATTTAGCTATTTTCAGATTTTCACCCCCACGTTTTTTTAACGGTAAAGCCAAACATTATGTATCCCGCTGCAAGAAGACAATGTTCGCTGACGTTTACAGTAAACAAAGTCCTCCTGTGGTAAACACAGCTCTGAAAATGTTTCCATTAATAGAAAGTGAAGAGAAAGTGGAGAGAAAGCATAAATAAGCTGCTGATTGACGGCCTTTCCAAGAAAGCATACAACAACCTTGAAAAAATAAGCAGTTATGATAAACTGCAGGGTGTTTTTGTTGTTGGAAATAGAAATTTTGAACCATATATTTTTAAAATCCAGCCATCAGGAATGTCTTAAAAGCACACATACACTGATGGATATTTATTCTTTTTTGCATTTCTGTGCAATTAAATTTATATAAAATGTTTATACTTAGCTAACGATTTAATTGTCCGGGATTTTTAAAGTTTACTTTCATTGTTTAGTTTTGAAACTATAAAAACCGCTTGGTTTGGGCGGCTTTATTTTTTTTGCGTTTTAATTGGAAGGTTTGCAGAGTAAATGGAGGAAACGCATGAAAAGAGGTCCACAGCATAGCACAGAGGACATTGTGGTTAGGTAGTATGAACCTGACCCACAAGGGTCACACCAGAGACACTTTAATTTTTAAAATTCTCTCCCTGATTCTTATTTACCTAGGATTGTCTTAAGATCAGAAGTTGTTTTTCAAGAGTCATTATGCAGAAATTAAAGAAAACTGAATGTATTATTAATAATTTCCAGCTCCACATTATTTTTCTTGGATTTTACTCGAGTACCTTTGCATGATCACAGATCACAGTTAAAATAATCCATGCCTGTCTTGGACTTGGCCTGGGTTCAGCCGCTATGTCTGAAGTACATCTACGAATAGCCCCTCTCTTTGACATCATACAGAGCCAAAGCATTCAGAGCACTCTGAAGTGTGAGGTTCTAGCTCACAGGGATTATTTGTACACACACTGACATCATCATTTGAAACTTTAGGCATGTTTAATTTCAGCATCCACCATTGTAATTTTATAAATACACTATATGGACAAAAGTAATGGGCCACTTACACATTACACCTACAGGAGCTTTTATGGCATCCCATTCTAAATCCATAGGCATCAGTATGGAGTTTGTCCCTTTTTGCAACTGTTACACCTTCCGCTCTTTTGAAAAGGCTTTCTGCAAGATTTTGGAGTGTGTCTGTGGGAATTTTCACCCATTCAACCAGAAGAAAATTGATTAGGTCAGACAATGGTTTTGGACAAGAGGTCCTGCTCGTAATATCTGTTCTACTAAAGGTGTTCAGTGGGCTTGAGGTCAGGAGTCTGTGCGGCCTAGTCATGTCTTCATGAACCTTGCATGTCCACCGTCCATCAAACTTTATACTTGGTACAGTGCAGTCAGACATGTAATGTTCTCCTGGCATTCACCAAACTCAGATTAGTCTGTCAGATAGAGAAGCTGCCAGATAAAAATGTGTGATTTGTCACACCACAGAACACATTTTCACTGTTCCAGAGTCCAGTAGCTGAGTGCTGTACACCACTCCATCCAATGCTTGGCATTATGCTTGGAGATGTAAGGCTTGCATGCAAGCGCTCAGGCATAGAAACCCATGCCATGAAGCTCCCGCTGCACAATTGTTGTCTTGATGTTAATGCAAGACGACTTGAATGACAAATCACTCTGTTCGAGGACATTTTTGCTTGACTCTTCTTGTCAAATTTATTGGTTTAAGATTTTTCTTACTGTTTATTCGAAATATCCACCATTGTAACAGTGAGTACATGGCATACTGCACAGGAAAAGCAAAATAATTTAAGTTTGAGATGATTAAGAACGATACATTTTTAGATCAGATTGGTAGCAATTGGTCAAATAACAAAAACAGAGTGAACCAAAGTCCTCATCAGACATGTATCAACAAGGCAGTGGATACTACTGCTTTATAATTTCAGTCTTCAGTGAGGGGGCATCGTGGGACTTGTGAGTTCTCACAGATGCAAGTGCCTGAGAGTCAGCTGTGCATTTCCATTCTCTGAGAAAACGACCGTTGTGTTTGCTGCCTCTTTGTAGCCCCATTTATTTTTACTGTTTAATTACCATACTTATGTCTAGTAATTTGTATTTGTGCTGCTCATCTGTTTTCTACACAATAATTAGGGCTGGGCGTTGATTTGAATATGTTGTGTGGGAGAGGTTCAGAGCTGCAGGAGGGGTTTTAACTGAGTGACTAGTGTACGGATTAAATACACACAGACAAATTGTTATTGATGTGCATATGGTATTCATTTTTGCAAGTTCATATCTCTGTGTGTGTGTGTGTGTGTGTTTGCACAGTTTACAGACAACTACAGATTCACATACATCACACATCACAGCAGGAAGTAAAAATCACAAAGATTTTCTTTAGTAAAAGATTAATTTATGAGAGAGGAGTGTCTGTTTGTGAAAAAGTGTCACGCAGTGTGTGTGTGCATGTGTGTGTAGGAGAAGGGGCTGTGGGTCATAAGTTTTTGGATGCTTCAGTTGTGTTGCAACATTCCTACCCATGGGACAGTGATTTTGGCGTGTTTGTGTGCGTGACAGAGAGAGTAAGCTGGCGACAGTCGCCTGTCTGTCCTGGCTGACACTCACCACATTGGAGCTATTTACACCATGCACACTCCGCCCCGCTGGACACACACATGCACACGCACATTTCTGTCTTTGTCTCTCTGTCTTTTGTGTGTGTGTGTGTGTTCTCATGTTCTTATCCTTTTTGCACTCAACCACTCTTTCTCTCTCTCCCTCGTGTTGCTCTGTATCTTTTTTCTGTCTTTGTGTCTGTGTGTGCCTTTAGGCTTGTGCGTCTGTCCAGTGTTTCATTGTTTTCAGAAGGTGAAGCTGTGTTTGACTGGAAGCAGGTGGCAGGCAGGGATGAGTGTGTGTGTGTGTGTGTACATGTAATCACTGTTATCAGTGCTATCTGCCAGAGGGACAGGTGAGAGCAGACACACACACACAGAACATCTGCCTGCTGTTACAGTCAGCTTGTGCTCCACTTTTTCATCCTGCTGTTATTCTTTATTCTTCTCCCGCAGTTTGTTTTTGTTCTCTCAGTTACACAAAACAGCTGTAAGATATATTTTTGCCTAATTTTTTTTTTTTATTTACTCAGCAGAATCTTATCTTTATTAGGACATTTACAGCACTGTGCAAAAGTCTTGAGTGCCTCATTTCTTTGTTTTGCTTCCAAGGAGACAGACTTTCTTGTATTTTTATTAAGTGGTGTTTCAAAGTTTCCCTCTGAACATTGGCTGCTTTTTCTTTCATTTTCAGTCCAGCCCTCTGACTGTTTCCAGAGGAATGGCTTTTGTTTTGTTTTTGTTTTTTTTTAATGACCTATGAATCATCAAGCAAGAAGTCGTGCAACTCAAAGGATGAACCAATGCATCTACACACTGGAGACAACTTAGCAAAAAAACTATTTTAAATTGTATCTTTAGCCACTTTGTTACCAGCAGCCTGTCATAAAAAAACATAATTTATTCCTGTTTGTTTTGTTTTAAAAAAAACACATAATAGTTTGACAGACGTAAAAATCACCAACAAGCTGATTCCCAAAGAGCTGCTAGCAGAAAAGTTGGCATATCTAAACATGATCTGCAAAAAAAAAATTTGAGGAAACCGAACAAATTGTTGCAGTATCTTAAATGACCTTGAGATACTGTGCATCTGCTGAGCAGTATCTGAAGTCATGCCCTTAAGAAACTGAAAAAACTTTGCAAATACCTGAGAGGTGCATCTGGCCCTTCAGCTGATCCATCTAGTGTTCACTGAAGTTTCACCAGAAATGTCTTGATCCATGTTCGGTGGGAGAAACAAAATGTTTCTCCCACCGAGAGAAACACACTCGCAAACACAACAAACACAATCTCGCAACTTCCAGATGAACTGAACCAGATTTCTGGTATTTCATCACAAATGGTCTGAAGGGTGGCTGTCAAGAAGCAATTCTTAAGGAAGGGAAGCAGGGAGGAAAGGCTGAGGCATGCCCAGCGTTGAACATTATTGATGCAGTGTGGGCTCATCCTGACAGAAAAGGGCAGCCAAAATCCAAAAAAGGAGCTTTAAATGTCCTTCAAAAACCCTGGAGAACTGGCTGCACTTATTTCCCAATTTTCTAGCTAAATATGAAGAAATGAGGCATGGGTCAAGACTTTTGAAAAGTAAATGGGGAGATTTACTCTTGTTTGCTACAGTATAAGAGCAGGTTCACTCTTGGATATCTTTCCTGTTTTCATTTTACTTTGTTCATCCTCATCATTCAAAATGTCATCAAGCATAGAGTTATATCCAGGAAAAAAGTTTAGTTATGGTCTTAGTTTAAAAGCCAATTTGAGTCCAACTAAGCAAAGAAGTTTCACCATCACACGCAGCCAACAAATAGGAAGATATACAGAGATGCTTTCACTGTCATCTGGCAGTGAGCATGAGGAAACCAAGTGAAGTAACAGTGAGGTGGGTGGCCTGAGTAGTATTTAATTACCTGATTTATGAGTCAGTGCAGACCAGATAAGTTTGTGCAAATTGGGGTTGGGAAACAACAATGTTCAGGAATTTGTTGCGGGTGGTGGTACTAAACACATTGAAGGAGCAGATGGCTCTGTGCAGCAGGACTTTTAAATCTGCTGCATTTCAGAAAAAGGCACTAATACGACAATCAGTGCTGCAGTTGATCTCAGTTTATATTTACAGTGGCTTGCAAAAGTATTCGGCCCCCTTGAACTTTTCCACATTTTGTCACATTACAGCCACAAACATGAATCAATTTTATTGGAATTCCACGTGAAAGACCAATACAAAGTGGTGTACACGTGAGAAGTGGAACGAAAATCACACATGATTCCAAACATTTTTTACAAATAAATAACTGAAAAGTGGGGTGTGCGTAATTATTCAGCCCCCTTTGGTCTGAGTGCAGTCAGTTGCCCATAGACATTGCCTGATGAGTGCTAATGACTAAATAGAGTGTACCTGTATGTAATCTAATGTCAGTACAAATACAGCTGCTCTGTGAAGGCCTCAGAGGTTGTCTAAGAGAATATTGGGAGCAACAACACCATGAAGTCCAAAGAACACACCAGACAGGTCAGGGATAAAGTTATTGAGAAATTTAAAGCAGGCTTAGGCTACAAAATTTCCCAAGCCTTGAACATCCCACGGAGCACT
>VVHJ01022050.1:5487-18868 GCA_015107715.1 Tylochromis polylepis
GAAAAAAAAAAAAAAAAAAAAAAGGTGGCTGCTTGTTAAGTATCAACAGAAATCACTCCCCCATGGTGCTTCTGATAATGAGACCTCACACAGAGCTGAGGGGCTGACGCGGCTCACCACTGTTTGGGCCGGCCAGCTTCAAACTCCAGTTCCTAGACCCACCCCCATAACAACCCCAGCCCGCAGACTGCAGGCGAGCTGAAGGCTGAAGAAGGAAGATGCAGACCCTCGGGCTCCAACAGGTCTGCTGAATGAATAAGCAGCTAGATGCCGCCGATCAGTGTGGGGCCTGAGCCAGGTTTACACATCAACAAAGAGAAATATCAAAGACCTCACAGTGAGAGGACTACTGCAGAGGGGCCAGATTCTTCTTCCTTACATGAACCATTACACAGATCAGTTTACAGTTGCTTAATAACTCAACATAATTTCTTACTCAAAGTAGTTGTAGCTGTTGAGTCACAGGGCTGCAGAAGCTGAGAGCATAATAAACTTACATGTTGTGTCAGCAGGTTGATGTGACTGGAGCTGGCATAGTGGCGAGCAACCTGCTTGTCTGCCAGTTTCTGCAAGGCTGAGATGAAGGCCTGCTGGTTGGACTGGGCTTGGGCGCTCAGAGTGCTCAACTCCCTGAAAGCTCCCACTGAGTTTGACTTGAGCTTACTGGAAGTGCTCCTCCTGATCACTGAGAAAGAAAAACAAAAAGGAAAAGGTGAGAACATCTTTGTGATTTGATTTGAAACACCAGCACACCAGGCAGAAAAGATTACCTTGGCCTGCAGATGTGGGTCTAGAGAGCTTCTGGCTATAGATGTGTGTGGCACTTGGGATGTACGAGGCCGCTGCAGAGCCAGTCATGGATGAGGTAAAGGACTGAATTCTTCTGAGCACCTGTGTCGATGGCCCTGTAGTCGCAGCGTTTGAGCCTGTGGACACGGCCGTCCACATGACCCTCTGAGGTTGTGTGACCACATGGGCAGAGGTGTATGCGGGAGGGTCAGAAAGACTCTCAGAATGGCAGAGGTGAGACTTTGCCAAGGACTGTGCATAAGATGGTGGCTGAGGAGGTGGAGGTGGCGGTGGACAGTGAAGAGGCAGGGATGCAGGAGAGCAGTGCTGCAGATGATTGTGTGTGCAGTCTAAGGTCACCGGAAAACTGGAGCGGTATTGAGACGACTGGATGTCTGGATGGGTTTTACCCATTCTTACCTCAGCCTGTAGGTCTTCAGGCAGCATACAAAAAGAAGAAGGCTGACCATCAGTGGCCTTGATGTCTGAGTCAGAGCTGACTTTCCCTGTTAGGAGCGACAACTCTGAATCCGCTTCCACGGCCAAAGCTGTTCAAAGGAGGAAATAAGCCAGAGCTCCTTTATCATCAGTTAGTCATTCCTCAGCTCTGACACACATTTGTTTTTCCACAGTAAGTTCTAATCATTTGAAGCTGACCTTTTCTTCACCCCAGATGACTCAATCTTTTTTCCTTTCACTGTTCTAGATTCACAAATCTAAACAGTTCCTGTTTACTATGCTTGAATGATAAAAAATTAAAACATGAACCAGATGTACAGTAAAAGAAACAAAAAGTGTACATGGGAAAACAAACAAGAAACTCACATTTAGAATTATCACAGTTTCCTGAATCTCTTGAAGCATTTACTTCACAAACATCTTTCTTAACGTCTCTGACTTTTGTTCCTAGGAAGACGGTGGCCAATTTATTTTTCTGCGTGTAGAATGTCAGTACTTCCTCCAGGTCGTTTTCACTGTTAGTTCAAGAAAAAAAAAGAAAAAAGAAAGAAAGACATGAAATAAATGTGTATAGCAGAAAACTTGGCTCAAAAAAGTTGAGCCAAATCACTAACCTTGCTGCACTGATGAACTCTTGAAACACTTTAGGATTAACACAATGCTCCTCTTTGCTCGTCTCCTGTTTTTTCACCATATGTTCAGTTTCCTGGGAACATAAAGAGAAGAACAGAACCGCAGACGTAATAGTTTGTTGGAAATAAACAGCTCAGTGTCCCTTATGTTTCAAGCACCTCTCTGAATTGTAATTCTGCAATGACGCTACAGTCTGGGAAGGGGTACCTTGTTATAACAGTGGATAAACTCCCCTAACTGGTGGGACAGGATGCGTCTGCGGTCTTGGAGTGGTAACTGTCGACTGGGCAAGACTACCTTTATGTCTTGTTGAAGGTTACTGGCTGCTCTTCTCAGAAAGCGAATGACCAGTTCCTGTACAGATAAAGAAAAAAAAACCTCTTAAGAAATCTTTTATTATCAGTTTCCTGAATCACTGATTCATTGAGCCGTCTCAGTCGTCTTAACTCTGGGTCTGACTCACTTTAAAAAATACTTTTGGATTTAAAGATCAGAGATAGGCGTGATTTTACACTGATTTTCTTCAAGTGTTTTGAGGTCGCTGATGATGATGATGTATGCCATTACAATGCTGACTTTCCAAACAGACTCTCTTTTACAGAGTCCACGTTTTCCTTCTATGCGGCTACAAATGCCACGTGCAGATTTCCACGGTGCAGATGAGTAACAGAGGAATAATAAGGGGAACTGACATGCACACATACATACAAAGAAAACAAAGTTACAGAGTATTCGACTGCTTTTATTTTTTACAAGTAAAGGAGTTAAAAAAAAAAGTGCTATAGCTGTACCATTTGATCGTTGTCATTCTCTGGCCAAGCTGAGATGGTGTTGTCTCTGCTTTCTGCTAACAGTCTTTGCTGGACTCGCTGCAGGTAAGAGGAAAAAGCAATACGAGCCTGCACTTTGCTGAGGATGAGAGGTAAAAGTAGAAAAGAGAGGAAAAAGCATCAAAGGCAAGGCAAATATAAAGCAATGAAAAATAGAAATATGCAACAATAGCTGATAACAGAATGCTGTTGGAACACAGTGTATCTTGTCTGTATCTTGTCCTGCATCAGTATCAAAATGACAAACTGTCTTCGTGGCCCAGGTGAACCTGGAGAGAGTACTGCCAGAACACTGTAGCTGTCAAACACAAACAAAGACATGCTATACTATAATTTCCGAGCTTCGTGCACAGTCCTGGCAAGCACTAAGGAATTTCTACAAACTCAGACTTGTTATCGTAATTCTTCCCGAAATTATAATTTCAGGCACACGTTTGAAATGACAGGAGACTGCAGTCTTTGTTGAGTCTAAGTACAGAGGTGAAAGCATATTGTATCTGCGTGTCTTTATTTAAAGAAAAGTGAGTGTTTTGATCCTCAGCAAATTTTGAAACCTTTACATCTTCTTTTATACCATTTTCAAACAATGACTGTTTACTTGTAGCTCAAGTAAAGGAAAGCTATAGCTTCTGAATGTCATGTAGTAGATTATGGCAATACCTGTGCTAATAAACCAAATTTTATTTACTAGATGGTCACAAACTATTTAAATTGCGGGACCTTCTGCAGACCCATCATGAACTTTAACACTTTATCATGCCCCCTTTTACTGAAGTGCCATGTGCTTCAATCTAAGTTAAAACAGTGTTTTCATCAAAGCAGAAAAAGTTAGAAAGTAAACTATTATGTCTGGACTCAATGGCGTACAAGAATAACACTGACTTTTGTTGAGGCCCAGCCAGTCAGAGGTAGTGAGAGGAATTAAAACATCAACACGTGTAAAAGTTCATCCTCGGTTCTACCTGCAACTTCACAGTTTTCCTTACTCAATGAATACGAATGGGAGCAGCAGCCCAGAATGCAAACTGACCTGAGTTCCCAGCCCTGTTGAAGGATGTTGAGCAGGTTGACTGTGGGGCTGGCATTGTGCACGGCTGCCTCTGAGCTGGACTGAGCCTTACTGTGGCATCGCTCCAGTGGTGTGGCCACTTGTTTTCTTTGCTCAGCTACCAAAGCCTTGTGTGAGACTGGCTCAAGAACTTGTTTCACCTCCTCCTGAGCACACTCCTCTCCCTCCTGACTGCTGTTCTCAGTCAGGGAGGCCTTGGATTCCTTCCCTGAGGTATGCAGCACAGCAAGAAAAGACAAATGTCAGTTGCATCACTGGCATTTGGGATAAAATACACACATACACTCAAAATAGGCTTTTTATTGTTGCTGCAATGAAATGAACTCATACAGAGTCATATTTGGCCAACCTTACCGTGACACAGGGGAGTTATTTATTGGAACCAAAAGTGCATTAGCGTGAGATGTTGTTCTACTTAGCTACACTCTTCTTAGTTTTGGAAAAAAAAAAAAAGTTATTTCGAACTGAAGAAAAAAAAAAAGAACACATTGAGTTTACCCGATTTTTTCTTCCTTGCAGCAGAGCCATGAGTCAGGTGGCGCTGTCTCCTCTTTCGTGCCTCCAGAGACAGCAGCTTCCTCTCATACTGGACAACGTGACAGCCATGGACCACGTCCACCTGCAGCTGCACATTCCCGTTCACATTCCTGCGAGGCAGAGCGAGACGTATCAACGCAATGATAATAACAACAAGAATAATGATTTATATGGATATTATCAACGAGTACAAAGCAGAGAAACAGCTGTAAATTTAAACTTTAACTTAGGTACTGCAGCAGCAACCATCTCCCTGAATTCACTACCTAATGAATATGGAAAAATGTTAGATGGGCTTAGTCAGGGGACAAATCTCCAGTCAATACAGTCAAACCTGTGGTTAAATCTTGAAAGCCTGCGCAGATTCAAATAACCTAAATGAACATTGTACTACAATAACAAAAATGCGGTTCAATAAAAAGGCACAATTCATCTGCGACTGTCTTTCCCTTCCTGCCCCCGAGTCGACGCCACAATGCCACATAGACACGGGCGCCGGCTGGAAAAGCTGACTGTGCGTCATCTCTTCAGCTGTTCGTCTCACCTATCCAGTTGAAAGACCAAACAAACGCCACGTTACAATCCCACCATTTCCACAAACTGATGGAGAGATTTATTTCCCATCCCGACCACAATGGAAATGCTTACCTTCCATGGAAAAGTCTGTTCGCCAACACGAAGTTCATTGATGTCTTGGACTCCAGATATCCTCTGAGAGAAGAAGATAATAAGCAAATTACAATAATCATAAAGGCAGGGGCCCCAGTGAGCCCAGGCGTCTTTATTTGTGGCAAATGTGTTAAAAATGAGACTTCTGTGATACTATGAAAGCAGCGGGTATTAACTGCACCAATAGCTCCCCAGACCGCTCAATAAAACGATTTTTAAAATGCCACAAAATACCCTGCTGCTAACGGAGGTTTAATCATGCAACTAATCCTCATATAGGAATATAAATTTTAAGCACAATGATGGATTTCCTCTCTTAATAGGAGTTTAATAGCATTTTAATATAAAGTCACTGTGGGGTCATTTTTTCTGGAACATAGACTCCTGCAAGTTTCCAGTGAATCTGGAGCTATATCGTAGTTTAGTGGTTGAATTAGCAAACGCAAACAGGAGTCACTTAGTCTGGGTTTAAGCTAAATGTTCAGCTTATCTGAGCACAGTATCAGTAATGAGTAACATTACAGACAAACATCCCTTGTGGCCTACAAGGGATCTGTCTGTTCTTTCCTGGCTCAGATTACCCATAGAGCTCCCATGTATCCATGGTGGGGAAGATCCTAATGAATCCTCCTCGTCTTTCATACTCTTCCTTTATCCTCCGCAGCACTCTGATCTATATTAGTGGAAGAAAGTAAAATACCATTTATTAAAAAAGAAGCAATATAGTTATACAAAAAAATACAGTTACACAGGCTATACTAAAAATACGTTACACATCGTCTTTATTAAGACCTTACCTCCTCAACAGTTAGGTCCAGAGTGCTGCCTCCTTGGCCGTGCTTAGCTCCTTGCTTGTCTTTATGCCCCTCGGTTTCTGAGATGTTGGTTGACGTTGGCCTCTGTCGCTAGAAGAAGTGCAGACAATGCGAACGGTTTCCGATACAAACTGTGTACTACTTTTCCTCTTTTCAATCCAGTTTTGTTAAAGCAAATCAGGTGCTTCAAAATCAGGATGAACATAAGGCTGTAAGGGTAACAAACACTAACTTTTGAAAAACAATGCACAAAAATCTACTTGTGTGTTAAGTTGAAAATGTAAAAGCTACATCACAGATAACCAAAACCACGTTCTCCTCTTTTGTCTTCACCACAGAAATAGAGTGCTTTTGTTAAGCAGTGGCATTTCTGGCTGTCTCCCTGCTGCATGCACTACTAGGCTGTGACTGACAACTTTGGCATGCAGTTTTGGAACTTGGGCCAGATAGAGGGGCACAACCCTGCATGATCACATATAAAATTTGTCATCTGAATAACAGGGGGATTATATTTAATTTGCCTGACACGGATGGTGGGGATACAAAGGCAGCCAAAAAGTGACATGGCCTAATCCCTCAGAAAAGGTCTCAACTGTTGCCCCTGATCAGAGTAAAGGGATAAGACAGGTTCTCTATGGGCCCCTGAAGTTCTTCAACAGCTAGTGCTTGGCTTGATTTAGGTGTGCCTGAAGCATCGGGAAGAAAGTTTCCAGCTCATTAAGTAAAGTAGCACATTGCGGCTTGTTAAGTGCTTTTGCTAAAGAAGCTTTGATTAAAAATGCAGCATTAAGGATCGATATAAGCCATCTGTCTGTCCCTGTAAAAAATTGCTATAGCCACATAATCAAATAAGCAAAAAGCAGCAAGCAATTTCTTACCAGTAATGCAACAGGCATCAGGGAATTGCAAATGGACAAAGCAAAAGAAGATTAATATGTCTGAGTCAACAAAAAAAAGCTTACCACTCTGCTGTGTGTAGTGGCTGGTTGTGCAGAAAAAAGTTTCTAAGAGGAAATGGGTGAATACACTGCATCAGCATTGAGCCTGTATCAAGGCGCATACAGACAACATCCAAACCACATCAACATACAACAATGAAACATTGTTACTTTATGTCTAAACAGGCCTTTTACACAATATAAGGTGGAGCAGAAATCTGTCTGATTTAGTAATATCCCTCCAGCAGATGCTTTGCCAAATCTTAGTGCAGTAGTCGAGTGGAGGTAGCCAAGTGTATTAGCTGTTGTGGCATCATTAGGCAACAAGGCCTAGAGAGAGCATTAGTCACTTGATTAGAAATGATAAAACAATAAGCCACAGAGAGTGTAGCACTTACAAACTGAGGTCACTCAAACACTGTAATTGCATTAGCAGTTGTTTTGCATTACAGTGAATTTTCCATTAGGGTAAGAGAAGAGCTCAGTGGCAGTGGCAGGAATGTAGTGTAACTAACAGAGACATGAAGACAAGAATGGGAATGTTTCACAAGGAAGGGTGAATGAGTGCAATGCTTGGCTTGACGGTTTTCTGTGCATGCGTGTGTGCTGGTGTCCACCACTACCTGTGTTCTTTCGTCAGAGCGAGGCTGTCTCGACAGGGGGTCCTGACACACAAAGCCTGCAGGGATACAAAAGAGCCATAAAGGGGCATGTTTATGACATCAGGTCTTAAATATGTTACATTCCCATGACCTTCATGTATTGCATCAACTTTTTAATGTTTGTGCAAGAAACAAATGTGGAGCATAGAGGAGCATAACACAAAGGCAATAAATTAAACAATATCATGCTGTATCAAATGTTGTTGTTTTTTTATATATTTAGGTCAAAAAGAAGTGTTTCAAAATAGGGACCCACTGCAGCATAATGCAACCCAGAGCAACCCAGTCCATTGGGCCTATTCAGATGAAGCCCAAAGAGGCAACATGTGCCCACCTTCTTTTGGGTTCACCACCTGCAGAAAGCACCACAGGGTTCGGGTGCAATGTATGGTGGGCGACTTTCAAGGGTGGAGGCCTTGGCAGTCTGATCTCCAGCTGGTGAAACCAGCTCTTAGGACATGGAACGCCACCTCTCTGATGGGGAAAGAGCCTGAGCTAATGTGTGAATTTGAAAGATACCGGCTAGATATAGTCGGGCTCACCTGAACACACGTCTTGGGTTCTAGAACCAGTCTCTGGGACTCTGCTCCAATCTGGAGTTGCCCTCGGGGAGAGGCAGCAGGTAGGGGCACTTGTATCCCCCCGGGTCACTGCCTGTATGCTGGGGTTTTCCCCAGTGGACAAAATAGTACTTCCCTCCCCTCCGTGTTTAGGTCAAGGATAGGAACCTGAATGTCATTTACACTTCTTGCAGTTAATGGGTGTGGTGCTCGTGGGTGGGGACTCCATTTTCCTCCTGGGAGAATGTGGCTCTATTGGCTTCATCAGGTGTGGCCTCCAGATCGCACTGGAGCAGGTTGGAGCTGAGTGTGAAGCAGCAGAAATGAGAAAGGGCACCTCCAAGTCTAAATCCATGGTTCTTAGCAGGAAAAGGGTGGTCTGCCAACTCCAGGTCAGGAACAAGATGCAAGTGGAAGAGTTAAAGCATCTCAGGATCTTGTTCACGAGTGAAGGGAAAGAGACATGTGAAAGTAAAGCTGTCGATTTACTGGTGAATGTACGGGGCTACCTTCACCTATGGTCACAAGCTCTGGGTAGGGACCAAAAGAAAAAGACTATGGATACAAACAGTGTAAATGAGCTTCCAGCAAAAGATAAATGCGCTCTGCCTTAGTGAATTCAGTCATTTACTGTAGGAGGGATTCAGAGCAGAGCCACTACTCCTCCACATCGAAAGGAGGCTCGGACATCTGACTAAGCTACCTCTTGGGTGCCTCCTGTGCAAGGTCTTCCAGGCATTTACTACCGTGAGGAGCCCCTGATCCAGACACGCTGGAGAAATGACATCTCTCAGCTGGCCTGGGAACACCTCAGTATTCCCTCGGATGAGCTGGAGGAGGTGGCTGGGGAGAGAGACTGGGTTTCTCTGCTTGGCTGCTTTCCCCACAAGCCAGCTCCAGATAAGTGGCAGAAAATGGATGGATGGAAGAATTCTACTTTTTTGTCAACCCATGGGTGGGGTCAATGATAGACTGTGCCACACAGTGCAGAGGCAAACCAGGAAGCTAGAAAGTTTTTTAGTTGTTGCCCCAAGCAAGTGACTTTATATTTAAAAAAAAAAAAAAAAAAGTACATATATCATTCCATTTCACACGTATTAGTCGGTGGATTGCCTCTTTTATATGCATTCTTTGGTTACTAGTCTTTATACAAAGCTAAGTTAACCAGCTTAAGAGTGGTACTTGTGTTATAAATGTATTTTATGAAATTTTAAACTTTCACACACTGCAGTGAATTTACAATACACTGTTTTATAGATTTTACTTTACATTTACGATTCATCGTGTTTATCATTTAGATTTCTTAGCAAGATGTTTCCACCCTGTCAAAAAGATTTAAATCTCTAATCTTTTGTTTATTGATTCCCACATTCCCTCATAGCTAACTAGTGGTCACAGTGACCTTTTAAATAAATAGGTTTATGTTCTATCTTGCTCTCACACTTTGGGTAAATTAAATCTATTGACAACTTGGAGCTCTGGGCTATTTATTCTACCTCATCCAAGCCGTCAGGTAAGTTTCAGGCCCCCACCATGCTCTTGCCTAAACACGGCAATTATTACAAACACCGGTGACAGAGAACTGACAGCTACACGCAGGCAGAAAATTAATGCAAATGGAATGCTGTCATTATTTACAGGTCTGGGAGGCAGCCCAAGTGTTATCAGCCAACAGTGACTTTGTTTGGTACATAATAGATGTGCTATGTTTTACATGCCACCGCTTATTTTCCCCAGACGCGCAGTAACGTCTCCGTCCAAAGATAACTGGCAATTTATGATTCTACTCTTTCATTTAATGAGCCAGTGGAGAGGGTTTCAAGCCACAGTATGGCTTAGGGTTAAGACGCACATGCACATGCGTGCACACATTCACTCACATGGGCGTAATCACCACTCCTTTAATATCATTAGGCTGTGACCACAGATAGACATAATGGTTCGGTGCCATTTTAGATGGACGCCTGCTAATCAGTATGCTCTGTGTAAAATATAACTGGTAATAAGGATAAAGGAGAGGATTAAGTGCAGTTAAATAATCAAGATCATTTTTCCCCACTTACATGGATTCATTTTGTATCTACAAAGAAAAGGATAAAGTCTCAAACGATGTGGGCTCCTATGGTTTCATATCTGAAGTCTTCATCTACATGAGAATTTATAATTAAGAAGGGAGGAAACATAACAGAGACACAGTATCTCTTTTTCCCTGCTGCTAACATTAAAAAACAATGCTGATCTCTGCCTTGGGCCAGGCCTTAATGACCACAAAAAAGTAGGCCTACGTTAACGTTTTTTTGTCTGCAAGTCATTTAATGTCAATTAATGAAGGCTATGATTTATTCTTTCAACAGTGGAGCGCCCATTAGGAAGCCATACAGCTATTTTTGGCACTTTGCAAAACTCAACTTGTGGAATGCAGGAAAACATTAAGCATTAAACAATAGTCGACTGTCTCCACTTGAAACCTGCTGGTTAAAAGAACCAACTAGCAGTTATGGCTTTTAGTGACACTAGTGCAGAAAATAAAGCATAATTGCAGCACTTTTCATTTCATATTAGCCTCGCCAAAATAACGTCTTTTTCCCAAATATATACTTGTGTAATAAATGCTCACTGAATGATCGCTTAATTGTGCCTAAGTATTTTTCCATCCAGAGCTTAAGCACAAGTAATGCAAAATTTAACCTTAAAGAACATCTTAATCTTCAGTTAAATTTGTTTATAGGCTCTGAATACGACTGAATCCTTGTTA
The DNA here is from genome assembly GCA_015107715.1 of Tylochromis polylepis. Taxonomy (NCBI): domain Eukaryota; kingdom Metazoa; phylum Chordata; class Actinopteri; order Cichliformes; family Cichlidae; genus Tylochromis; species Tylochromis polylepis. The sequence continues at coordinate 16,204 of VVHJ01022050.1, forward strand.
CTCAACAGTTGATCTAGCTTTATTCTGCATTGTGATTTGTATATTGATGGCTTACTGTAGATGTAGAACGCGAGCGTTATAGTATTTTTAAGATTCATACTGATATGATATTTGGTGATTTAAAAAGTCAATATATTGGAAAAAAAAATTTTCCTTTCAGAGACACAAAACATAAACAGATTTCGCTAACATTTTTTATGTGTAGTTATTTATAAGTCCTTATTAGGATAATATGTAAATGCAATATAAAAATAATCTTGTTTTGTTGTCGCAAGTTGTGAGTTATAACAACTATTCTTTTTGACTTCAGTCAGATTCATGCCTACAAAGTTCAAAGAAAGCTCCCTTATTTGCCCTGTTAACATATACCAATGCACTATTAGCTTTTTAAACTGACGTCTTACTTTTTCCCCCATAACTTTTAATGTCTATATTCTCCCAAGATTTGTCCTTCTTTGATTTTTATTAATGGTTGATAATATAACTTGAGATACAGACATGTAAATGGACTGGTACTTATATAGCCCTTTTCTATTTAAGCACTCAAAGTGTTTTCTTACTACGAGCCCCATTCACCAATACATGTACACATTCATACAAGGGCTTTTTCTCTATGCCTAAGCACTTGCTGCCTAATAGCCACACACCAGTGTGTGAGGTATCAGGGGCTGGGACTACTTTAATTCACCAGCATTTCATATGCTAGTCTACATCAAGCTCAAAGTGCAGATTTTATATGAAGTGATTGTCTATAAAGTCCAACCACTTGTGGAAAACTGTGGAATTAAATATAAGCTGCATTCATTCCTGCCGGATGCACTCACCCACAAGTGAAAACATGTCTGCAATCATGCTGGCCTTTATCTTTAGATCCAAGGGAGCATCACTGTAAATAAGGAGATTTCACAAACAAAAACATTATTGTCATATAATGCCAGACTAAAATGCTCATTAGTTGAGTGCCTTCAACATGGCACTGAAATTAGGAACACATTATAACCTTGAGATTATTTAAAAAAAAAAAAACACCTATAGAGGAAAAGTCTTGACTGACCCTTTCTTCTTTACATTTTGCTAGGAAAATGAGAAATCGCTTAAAACATGTAGCCATAAATACAGTATATAAAATTAAAACCGTTTAGCCAATTTTAGCAAGCCTGAAAGCCAATATGACCACATTTATTCTCCAGCACAGCCTGAACTCTGTTAGGCAGCTTTCGTGTCATTTCTTTAAGTAGTCTTCAGGAATAGTTCTCCAGGCTTCTTGAATGACATTCAAAGCTCTTTTTTTTAATGTTTGTTGCCTTTTGTTCCATTCTCTTTCAAGGTTATCCCACACAGTGACCAGTGCTTCAATAATGGTTTGGCCTCTGGGGATGCCAATCCATGTTGGTGTTCCATTGTGTTTTTTTCTATCCAGGTTACTTTTACGACACTGGCAGTGTGTTTGAGATCATTGTCATGCTGAAAAATGAAGCTGCTGCCAATCATTTGCTTTCCTGAGGGTACTGCATGGTGAATCAAAATCTCACTGTACTTATCTGCCTTCATAATTCCATCATCATTGACAAGATCCCCAACACCACTGGCTGAAGTGCAGCCCCAAACCATGACAAAGTCTCTAATGTGTATTACAGATGGCTGTAGACACTCATTGTATAAGATCTGTTGCCAATAATTTTTAGATTTGGCTATTGACAGCCACCCTTCCACTGAGACCATTTCTGATGGAGTCTTAACGAACAGTAGATGGATCAAGCAAAGGTCCGGATGTATTTCTCAGGTTGTGCATCAGCTCTATAATGAATAGTTTTTTTCCTATTTCTGAAGGACTTCACTTTTAGATACTGTTCATCTTCTGTAGTTTTTTTAAGCCCGCCATTTCTTTTGTCCTCCACTTCTCCAGTTTCCTCAGTCTTTTTAAGGACACACTGCACACTATGCTTAGAGAAGATACCAAGTTTTCCACTAATACCTCTTTGGGAATCATCTTATTGGTTAGAGTATACTATTTTCTGTCTTTCAAACTGTATTACCTTTGGCATTTTTCATCGCTTCAACTAAAGAAATAGGATCAGATTTCATATTTTTGTAAATGCCTACAGATACAATTTAAAATGGGTTCTCTGCGAAGTTGTTTGTTGGATGTAGACACAACAGTGGTTCATTCCTTGAGTTAGTTGCCTTTGTTAATCCTTGAATTATCCATTGGTCAGTATTAATTGGTTTAAGAAACAAAAAAATAAATAAATTAAGATGGTTAGGTACAAGGACTGGACTAAAAATGAAAGAAAAAGTAGCCAGTGTCCAAAGAAAACTTTGAAAGACCTTCGGAAAACCTGGAGAACTATTGCTCAAGAGCACTTTATAAAAATAAAAGAAAGGCTGGCTCCTTGGAAGCAAACTATAATAAAGAAATGAGGGGTGTCTCAATACTTTTGCACAGTACTGTGTGTTTTAGAAAATAGATCCTCCTGAAATAACAAATGACAACAATTTAATCCTGTAATTGAGTCACTCACCAGGCTAGGGAGGGAGAAAGGTTCACCTCTAACAACCAGGGTTTGAGGTTGGAGTCAATGAGCACATCAAAACCATACAGTTCTATAGAGGGAAACACAAAATGAATCAAAAGGTTTTCACTGCAAACAAAGAAGTCAGCAGA
>VVHJ01022068.1:22079-46670 GCA_015107715.1 Tylochromis polylepis
CCCCCCCCCCCCCAAAATAAAAAATTATATATAAAATATATATTTTTTTTTTTTTTTTTTTTTTTGTCCCTACTTCTACTTGCTGGCGGCATGTTTTGCATATTCCCACAGCCTGGTCGGTGTCAGACTTTGCAAACCCGAACCACTTCCAGACAATTGAACCCCGACAGCCTCTTTTTGGCACCAGTTCCTCCTCGGGCTCTATATTGTCTGTATTGTCGGCCCCGCGCTCCTCTAAACTTTCGGAGGAAATCTCCATCTCAGCCATGTTATTTATGTCCATAAACCTTGCGAGTTACGTAAAATGCTACCGCTAAGTAGTAGCATATGCTGCAATTACATTAGTGTACAACGTGTAATTTTAACGTGCAACGTAACGAACATGTTACACGTTAAAATTACGATATATACGATAGTGCTCTATCGTACGGTAGACATTTTTATATCGTAGTACGATATATATCATAATATCGCACAGCACTACAATACACGATGAGAATCTCCGCAAACCTCTGTGTGCGACTCTCAACACAACCAAAGTGAAGGCGGCACCTTCTTGTGGCACTATTCCACATAAACTAGACTTAAGAGCGCACGGCTCCAACCATGATTTTTCTGTCGCTGCTCGCTTTGAGTTGCACTTGATAGGATAATTATTTATGCGATAGAATTCTCAAGAATGCAGACCACCAACAAAATGTAAAGCATATGAAAAAATCCCTGAGAGGTAATGATTTTATTCTTCCACTCACCCAACCCTAGTCTGCATGCTGCATATTTTTTGTTTCTTTTTAAGATGATGTGTAGTTTGAATAGGTTTACATGAGATTTTTAAAGCTATTTAAAACTCACATTTTGTAGTCTAGAGTAGGAATGACTTGTGCAAAATCAAAGCTGAAAAATTGGGCAACTATGATAAAATAAAAGGGAAAAAGCGAGGTTATTATGTCGTCCTTCATGAAAAACTGTAGTAGTGCTTTGTGAAGATGGAAATTTAAGTGAAAATTAAGTCGCACAGATGCTGTGAAAGGTTTACTCCTAGGCTGTCGTTGATTGTCATTATAATTGTAAATGGAGACTATAATGCATTGTTGTTCATGGTGCAAATATATGAAAACTGTATCAAAATGTTACCATACATCTATATATTTTACTACTGATATTTAAAATTTAATTGACTACAAAAGTCACCCTCCTGTACCTAATATTGTGTAATTATGTAATTGACAGACAGCAATTTGTATGAGGCCTGCTAGTTGTCATGGATACCATTCAACGATCCAGCTAACACACTACTGAAATGTACTGGCACTCTTTGAGCACATAAAGTGTGGCGCTCACATTTTCGAGGAATAAATCTGTATTATTTTTCGTCAAGGATACACGACAGCCGCTGTGCTTTCAAATCGACCGGCAGAAGAGGCACAAGTGGAACTATAAGACTAGTTTTGTGATATTAGTCTGTGATGACAACTCTCTGGGCATTGTTTAGTGCAGGACTAAATAGATGCCCATTTTAGATGCTGTTAACTCTGGTCCTGACCAGATATGTTCAGCATGAGATCATTTCCTGCTCCTCTGGCTCGTGTTACAAGTCAGGCAACGTCAACTTGGTGACAAAAACATGTTGCACTAGTTAGAAACTGCTTTGTTTTTTGTTCATGCTTTCGCACATGACACAGGCGTGTACGAGAGAACAGAGTCAGATCCGACGTTGCCCAGTCTTTAACCTTCCAGCTTCCTAAGTGTAAAGCCCGTGTGGTGCTGGACAGTGCTGACGTGCGAAGAGCTCAGCTGCGAGCAAGTGGGCGTCATCTGTGCTGCCTCCTGCTCTCTGCAGGCAGCTCCCTCATCTAAACCACACAACATATTTCCAGTGCTCAAACATACCTGAAGTAAATTTGCTCTAGAAAATATCGCGCCCTGATTTTTCTTTTTCCCCAGAAATGTCCAAGTTGATGTCTGAAAATGACTCGAGTTGCTTAAAATTGGTTTGTAATAGTGCTGATTAAAATATCTGAAGGTGTCAGAAAATGTTTGCTCTCCTCTAGTGGATTTGTTTCCTACAAATAGAGCTATCTATTGATATGTTTCTGTGTGTCACCGTGGCTGGTGGAGGAGACAGTTAATCACCCTCAGTCCAAATTTACCAGCATTTGGCAGTGAGCTGGTGTGAACTCACTACCCTGCCCACATAGCCTTTTACTTTCTCCAAATTTGCATTTCCTTTTACAAGTTTGTGTTTTATCCAACTCCTGTCAAGCCATTTTTTTTCTCTCTGTGGAGCTCCCCAGCTTCCACCTACCCCATAAACTGTCAGCCAGGAGACATTTCTGAGATTACATCACCTTCTCCAGAGGAACAGCCACACAAGCCTTTGAAGAGTTGGGCTTTTCCAGGGCACTGGCTGCCTTCATCTCCCAGGAGTTGCTGCTAACTCTGGGAGACGTTCATTGAAGCTGGCATCCGCTTAAAGAGAATGCTTTGAAACTACTGGAGGGCCGAGCTCAGTTCCCCTCCACAGAAGAGTTGACATTCCATTGATGCCATTGGCTCATTTTCTTTGCTTCAGAAAAGACGAGATGTGGTTTGATGCTCTTTTTTCCTAGTTTAAACAGTCCTATCTGTGGTTTTAGCATAAAATGATCAGAGATACATCCATTTTTTTTTTCCTTTCTAGTACTCCAAAAAAGCACTTTTGAGCTGGTAATTCCTGGTGGTCCTTTGTATCTCTAATCCCCTTTAAGAGTGCTACCTTAATCCTCCCTTTTCTGTCACCTCTCCCCAAGGCTAATTAAGTATGCAGTGTTCGGTATGATTGCATAGGTCAACTTCTGACATCCGGTTGCACGCCAGGGCAGAGAGATGAGTAACAGGTTGGCATGATCTTAACATATCTTTATGTTGGAGTATGAAAATGAAATCTGTGCAACAGACAGACTTGGTAAACGAATGGCCGTGTTGGAGAAAACAGCAGTGTCATGTAGAAAACTGTGCAAGGAATCTAAATTGCCTGATCTAAGAGTTCAGTCACTCTGAACCAGCCACCTACAGGAGGCTGCAGGCACTTTTCCCCTCATAACACGCTGCGGATCAGCAGATAAGACTGATTCATTTTTGTACAAAGATAAGAGGCTTGAAAGGTGGTGGCTGTTTTAGAAGCCTGAATTACAAATGGATTTGGAGACAAAAAAGGGAAAAAAAAGCACTTCATTAATAAAGTTCGTTTCAAAGTCGTCAAAAACTGAGGAAAACTATGGATTGCATATAAAAAGTGCCACGGTGGCATTCAAGTATTGATGACGTGGCTTTCCTCTTGATCTGACGTTTTTGCAACTCTGTTATCCACACGCTGGAGTAAATCAGAAGAGAGGCCGATTTAATACTCTGCTCTGCTTCATTGTAAACATGTTTGGCCATTTATACGTGAACAGATAATTTGGTTACACTCCGAGACTGTCAGAGTTATGCATAACCCCATATGCTATTTGCAGCATTGGAATCACCTTTTCCTCAGAGCTTTCGGAAGTTGCCCCAAACAAAAAGTTATCTTCAAGTAAAGAGATGTCATCAATTTGTAGTAAAACTGCACAAAGGCACCCATTTGTGCACCTAAATCTGTTTTCCGTGTGTTATAGGTTTAGTGTGAAGAGTGCAGTGCAGAAAGGGAGGTACTAACAGAGCTCTACGTGATGGTCTAAATTCTGTGGTTTCATGACGCTCACTGCTTACCAAGTAGGAGGAGTGAGATGTAATCCTACATTTGTCTGCTGATTACTGCCTTGCCTTTTGTTGATTTTCCAGCTCAGCCTTATGCCGAGTCGTATGACATGTGTTTGCCCCAGTTTGTGGTCCCGGCCCTGCTGCTCTCCGACTCTACCATTCTCATAGCCCTCGTGTCTGCTTCAGTGACTCTCTGTTTCACTGGGCCCTGAACAGCAGTGCTAACAGTCAGCATTGTTCTGAAATAAATGCTGGCTTTGATCAAGGATACGTTACACTACAAAAATAGATGAGCCATTTCATCCTCTGTACAACTCAGATGATACTCTTAATACTTTCTTAACATTTTGAATTTATCTTTGGATCAGATGTTAATTTTAAACATAGTTCCGACAAAAGCAATTGTTTAAACGGTTTCAGATATATTTTGATGTCTTTTTCTTGACCATACTGGTTGCGAAACCGGTGAAGTTACAAGATTGCTTGTACACTACACTAGCTCATAAGGAAGTATCTTGGATGATCTTGGCTAGGGAAACTTTTTGGGAAGCTAACCAATTTTCATTTTCACTTTGCTCATGATAGCTTGATATATCTGGATAAATAAATGATATATCAATGGGCTTTTTGCCCATAAATATATCCTGCTGATCTAAATCGTGACTAGGACTCAGTGAGCGCCGGGTACTGTGAAGTGCCTAAAAGAGACTTTCTCCAGTTTTTGACGCGCTGCTGTTTAAATCTCTCAGCTTTAAACGATGACTGAGGAAGCTGGCCTACTGGACCCGATATTTTTAAACTCAACGCAGACCAACCCACTTCTGCTTTTGGATTCTCGATTTCTGACATCCAGCAAGATTTCTTTTTTTTCTCGCCTGTCAGCTGTTCAACAGACTTGCCTGCGGCTCAGCCGGAGTTTCCATTTTAGCCAGCAGCTGAAGACGGGCTTTTCTGCTGATGCTGCTGAAGCGACATGTTGATCGCTTTATCACCCCACTGCTGGCGTGTTTCTCTTGGCCAGAATGTGTTGTGTGGATGTGTGACCTTTTTCTCAAAGCCTTCACTTTTATATGCGCTTGGCTGCTTTAGTACTTCCAAAGGCCTGCCCAGTCATCCAGTGGAGTTGGTTTTATTTATGATAAGGACTTGCCTTTGGGTTGTCTATGGAGTGGTGTAAATGAGAACCAATGACCAACATTATGTGTGTCATCACAGAAAGGGGAAGGATGTTAGCAGTAGAAAGGAAGGAACTGGATAGGCTGCAGTGCTGAGTTGACGCCGCTTATCAGGGTTATGGCATATAAACATAATAAAAGTAATGAACCTCAGTAAACATAATCTTTGGAAGATGAACCATGGCCGCTGTGATTTATTTTGGTTTCCTGCCAAAGATTTCCAAAGAAATTCAGCTGTCAGTGTTAAATATGTGCAGTGAATTGCAGTTTTCAGTAAGCTGAACACAAAATGGTTTTGCTTTTCCATTCCACACTACAACAAGAAATGGCTCGATTTTCCCTCTCGAAGAAACTTGACCTAGAAAGAAAATCTTCTAGGTCAACCGAAACCGTGTCTGCTTGTGGTAGTTCACTCTGATACCAGCTTCATGGTGTCATTTGTTAATCATGAAGTCAGTATTGGCACATATCAAAAAGTGACAAAGCAAAACCAAACAAACAACAACAACAACAAAAATCAGATTCTTCACTGACACAGAACCAGTTTAATCCCACTGCCCTGTGTTTTCTGGTCTGTATTGGAAAATTCTTCTATTTTTGCCAGCCACTATACCGCAGGAGGCATTGCTTTTATCTGTCTGTGTGTTTGTGTTTCATCGTGGTTAAACGACGTCCTGGAGAAACACACTGCGGCACGAACTGTTGCAAAGGCGGATTCGAGTACGTTCGCAGGGGTTCATTTTGTCCGAGGACAGATTTTTGTAAACATCAGAGCGCAGCTGTCATTACATGTAACAGGTGTCTAGGTGAGTACAAAATTGAGTCTGAAGATTTGGTTGGCCTGTGTCATGAGCGCTAAATGCTCACTGAGTAATGTCGGGCTGCTCGACTCCAGCAGAAGTCTACATCACTGCTATTTTGTCAATATCGTAATCCCAGGGATGGAGAGATGTTCTTTAACTGTACTTTATCTCATACAGGCAGAGCCAGTGGTTAGTGAGGGCTGAACTGTGGAGTATATCGCAGCCAACACAGGGCGTATTGTAAATGTCAAATCGTGAGCCTTTCAGGTCTTGTCCTCTTTGATCATGTGCAAACAATTTTACCTGTGTGAGGTTATTTCCTCTGGGAATTTGATTTATTTATTTATTTTTTTACCCCTGGTTCTTAATGTTTAATCAAATGACTCCTGATGCCGTGAATGGTTGCAGTTCCTGTGCACGCACTTGGCACAACACGGGAACGTGCAGGGGTGTTGCTCAAGATTTTGAGCGTGCAAATGTTTGTGTTTAAACTGGTGGATAAAATATAATTTAGAGAACTGCATTAAGTCCTTGCTGTAGTGGGTGATGAGGTTATTTGCGTTCATACTTGTCAGTCTGTGTGCCCATATTGCCATCGGGAGTGAAACTGAGCTGTTCATGTTGGACAACAAACACAGGAAGCGGACAAGACGTCACAGCTATGCAAATGAGGGAAAAAAACCGTATATGCTAAAATACTAGCTAGTGCATTATAACAAATCTGTGCTAATCCAGTAGATCTTAATCTTTATTTTTATCTTTTTGTTGCATGATCTACTTCTGAGTCAAAAAGGCTGTTTACTGTAGTTACTGCCAATCATTAGTAATGCAACTGAAATAAAATAAATGTTGTCACGATTGCATCAGCAAACTCCCCGAACACATAAATGGTATTTAGTGACATTAGTCTCACTGTCAGCACACCATCAACAGTGGCTTCACACTGCTGCACCTGTGGTGTCAGCCTCTTTGCTGTCACCACCTCGGTGTTTTGAAACCAAATCCGATGAGAAGATGATTGTGAAAAAGCACGCTCGCAGGCGAACAATTTGTTGATTACAAGTTGTTAACCAATGACAATACCCTGGATAATCCTTTTTTTTTTTTTTAATGTAACTTACGATGACCAAAATTTACAAAATGTACCTAATGCTTTATTCGTTGAGACATCGGTGATCAGGAAAGTGTTTACCGCGGGCAGTTTTCCCACAAGCTTCTGTAGGAATGTAATTCCTTTTGCAACCACAGAAATTCCCCCTTAGCTGCCCTTGAAAAGAATGCAGGCTTAAGACACTTTGTCGTTGGCTTCACCTTTCGGACATGCCTCACGGTTTAAGAACCACTGTGCCAATCGGCATACTGCGTTAGTCACCAAATACTTTTGAGGTATATTTTTGATGTTTGAGTTGCTGTGACATGTAGTTACATTTCTGGGAAGGCGCAAGACTAGCTCAGACAGGTATCCTTATTAAGGAGAGCCCACAATTCAAAATGGGTCTCAGATTCACTTGAGTCAGAATATATCAGCAACTCGGGCTCGGTGAAATAGATGCGTGATGTCTTAAAGGTTAAAGGGTTCCCCTGGTTTTTGAATTTCAGGCCCTGAGGTTAAGGGGTTCAGTCCTTTTGAGACTGTGCAAGCTATAACTGGATGTACTTGCTCACGAACAGTGTCTGGCACTCGAGATAAAAGAGTACCAAATGGAGGATGTTAAATGGAATTGGAGTTTAAGTGTGAGTTCACACAGAGGGCAGCCCTGCTGTGTGGGTAAAATGAGTTACTAAAGCCTTCAGTCTTGAGCAATTTGGTTAGTGCCACAGATGCCATGTTTCTGTAAATCACAATAACACTGGGAAGCTTCTCTGTAGCTCTCCGTCTCTGTCATTACGTTGCTCTTCATGTTCTTGCTGTCTTTTGTGACAGTCCTTAAAGGAGAGGGATGCTGAGAAAGGAGATGTGTGTTGCATGTGCAGGTCATAGCGAAGAAAGCACTTGGCAGAAGACCGACCTCTGGGGACGTATAAGCTTACTTAACCCTTATAGTCAACGTTGAATTGTGGTATATTGCACATAATTATATGGTGTCTACATTAGGGATCAAGGTGTTATCAGTTGGTAAAAGGTGACTTAATGTTGCACAGAAAATATTGTCTAGTAATCTAGAGATGAGCTGTGATTTTGTCCAGAAGAGCGTGTTTCGTAGACTGATATTTAATGATTTTTTCCCTTTGTCACCAATAAATAGGCGTATGGACTGACTGATAGTCACACGGAACACCTGAAGTAGAAATTATGACCCTTGTCATAGACGATTTGTATGTATGACGAGGGAACAAGAAGGGAACAGATTGTTTTCAGAAAGAAAGGAAAGGAACAGAGCTGAGAGCAGGGAGGAACGTCCTCTTTCACATTATTCCAAATCAGCTGTTTTGGCATGCAGTCAAGCCTACTGTCTGCTTTATAAATACCCTAATATCTCTGTAGTACCAGCATTTGTGATATCACAACAATGGAATCAATTTTATACACAGAGAAGCTTGCCAAAAGTGAATTAGCCGGCTCCTGGGGGCTTTTACCTCGAGTCTCGCTGGTTTGAATTCAGATTTATTTAGAACTGAAAATAAGTGGTCGAGATGGCAAATAAAGCAATAAACTCAATAATATTTCTGACTTAAAAAGTTTAGGTTGGAAAGAAGGGGGGACAGTCGTCACTTGTCTTTACCTTCTCTCCCCCTGTGTGAATCGAACAAAATTTGAATTGTGAGCTGAGCGAGCAGCTTGTAGGATTCACTGGCAAATGTGACAGTACCAGAGTCACACAAATATTTGGTTATAACCAGAACCATCTTTATGCACACGTCTCAAAAACGGAAAGAAAAACACAATAAAGTGAACTTATAATAACAACAATAATAAAACAGAATTTTATGGTAGTGAAGCCTCAAGTCAATTTCTGTCTTTCTCTGGCCTTGTACCAACAGCTCAAATAAATCTGGTCAACATTTTCCAACATGTTTCATTTTATGTTCATGCTGTGTTCAGTGCCAAGATCTAATCCATCTAAATGATGAGGCTGTGACGTGCAAGACATCAAAACCCCCACAGTGACGTCTGCAGCACTAGTAGATTTTTGGGTTGTAACTAAGGGGCAGAGGGTATTTCCTGAATGTCTGAGAGTAATTCGGTGTGAGGAGTGTACTGGGAAAAGGACGGGCTACACGGCTGCCATGTCTCTTCCCTGTTGATGGGTCTTGCTGGCTTTCTGCAAGAGCTGTGACTAAAGTGCCAGTGCTTTTTTTTTCTCGTCACAGTTCACCTCAAGCTGACAAATCCAAGAGAGAGAGAGAGAGAGAGAGAGAGACATGTGTATGTATATGTATATGTGTATATATATATATATATATATATATACATATATATATATACACACACACACACACACACACACACACACACATATATCTCAAATGGAATAATAAACTATGAAAAGACTGGTCTTATTTTTCAGCAGTGGCCTCTTTGTGTAAAGGCTTTGTCACTGCTAAGGGAAATATAATAACGGAACAAGTAATCCATCACTGTACTCACTAAAAGGCAATAATCTATCCACTTCAGTTCACAGAATACACAAACAACAACCAAGGCCCTTGAGTGCTGTGTGGTCTTTCCTTTGTGGAATGTGGTAATGGTTTTTAGTTCAGGAACTTCCCCAGTAAGAAAAGCGAGTGGCTGGCAACCTGACCTACCTGATGGAGAAGAATAGTTTTCTTGTCTGTCTGGCTCATCTGGTCCCTCTGCTACAGAGTCAGGGGTCTGGCTGTCATGTGCAATTGTTTCTGTTTCTCCTGAGGTTTCTTTCCACCTGTAATACGTTTCAGGACATTGTGTCAATTCTAAAAAGTTGGGACAGAAATTATGGCCTTGAAGAAATGCAACACCAGTGGCAGAATGTCAACAGAAACCCTTTGAAACTGTATTTTATTTGAGCATCTCTTTACTCTGTGCTACTTTTAGCACGTACATGGCACTTCATGAGAGATAACATCATTCATTATAGTAAGAGAAGCCACCTACTTTTCTCCAAGGTTCTGATTTAAATGATGGCTGTGTTTAATCTGTGGAGACAGCACAACAAAGACAAACACTGGGTGACTACACATATTTTGATTTTGTAAAACAATCCCAGAGCGATTATACTAGCTTGCCCACACAGAGCTGGTGAGAGAGGTATACCTTCTGAGGTTTGATGGGTGCTACGGGAGGAGTTCCTGGTGGACTCTGCGTTGCCAAATCTGTAGTGAAAGTACGATTTGCTATCTGCATGCATTCCTCTAGAGTCTTAAGGAAAGTCGTGCATGTAGACTTCACCATATTTCCAGTGTCTAGACCCATCTGAGAAGGGAACACAAACATATGTTGGATGTAGATTGGTAACAAATTCTGCTAAAAACATATGTAGCCAAAAGATGTATACGAAAACTTTTTCTTGTCCATTAACAAGTACACAGCAATTGCAAACGAGCTACTCTATACTGCAGTTTCACACCAACAGCAGCATATCACATTTCATTGGCTCATCCAAACTTTAACCTTACCTCTGCCGTGTCTCCTAGCTCATCATTCTCCTTGATCTTGTTTACTTGTTGGAGGAGAAGGTCACAGTATAATCTGAGTTCTGACATCTTAGTTTTCAGCGCCTCGGTGTTCTCCTGAAGCTCTGTATTCATTGTGGACAGACAGCAAATCAGAGTTTGTTAGTCGTGTAAATGCCTTAAAACACTTGTATGCAAGTATGGTCTGTACTATTCCAGGTCTGAACATTTTTACCCTGTCTTTACTTGCTTTATCCTACAACGCCAAATACCTTTTTCTCTCTTGGTTCGATTGTCTGTAAGGCAAGCTTTGGCTGTTCCCAGCGCCACCAGCCATTTCTGCCTCTCTGCTGCATTGATGGCTCTGAGGTAAAAGTACTGCTCTCCTGGTATGGTCAGGTCAACTCGTGTAGAGTCAGAGGAATGAACTAAAAAAAAAAACCCAGCAGCAAACAATGGGATATGCCTGTCAGTACTGCATCCAAAGGATGCTTGATCTGGTTAAACCGTGCACAGAGTAAAGTGGACCACACCGACCTTGGATTTCACAAACGGAAATTTTAATGCTGCCCTTGCACCCTTTCCAGGCATCTTCTTGAGAATCATAGTAGGACAAAGTTCCTCCATCAAGCACAAACCAGCGAGGCTGCCAACCTGGAAAGCGCATGGGAAAAAGTGGGTCAGTGCTGTGGCGTTACTGTAAGCTGCACTTAGTTTTCAGCATTAGAAAAGTCAACAACATACAGCGTTACCCAGCTTCATGAACTTGACGAGACTTAAGTTATGTTAGCAACAACTAATCGGTTGTAAAGTCAGATTATAACGACAGGTGGTGGACAGGACCGAGGGCTGCTACCTAAGACTGACATAACGGCTCACCTCTAATTCACTGAACAGCTAATTTATCAAAGATAGAAATGCTAGCTGATTCAAAGTGGTCAATACGCTCCAAAGCTGGCGGAAGCTAACGTTAGCTCGTCCGTTTTAACGTCTCAAACTCGCTGTCATGCTAGCTAGCAGCCTCAAAATGAGCTCTACAACCAAAAGCACGCAAAGACTTTAGCGTTAACCTACCACTTATGTAATTGGTCCACTTATACAGCATTCCTTCCATTGTTTAATTGCGTGTTTTTCCCGTTCATTACTTGTTTATCACAACAGGACGTGATGCCCAGCTGGCTGTAGCGACTGCATTGGGCCCCGAGTGTGATTTGCGGAGTAACGTCCACCAGTTTACATTTCTACTACGTCTATAAAAGTGCGTAAACTTTTTCGTGAATCTAGCCCTAGCCGATCCTGAGCGTTACTATCGACTTTCCCCTCGCTTACGTCATATGGGTTTAAGTACCGTAGGTGTGGATTGTAGTGATTGGCACATGGAAGCATCAATGAAAGAAGAGATTCTAAATACAAGACGGGACTCAAGAATGACGCTATCCAATTGTAGATGGAGGAGGGCGGACAGCTGAACAGTGGGCGCATTCGTCGCAGAAGTTGGGTGCCACGTATGGCATTCTTTACATGTTTTTATTTTGTGCTCTGTAAAAAAGGTGAAATTGAAGTTATCTCCTCCACTTCTCATGAGTAAGTGCTGTTATCTATAAGTATGATCTTGTTTTCTCTCTGCTCGTTATTGGCCTCACTGTTTGTGTTGGTCACTGGGGGAAAACTGCCCGAGCCCGAAGTGAAAATTGAGGTGATACACAAACCCTTCATGTGTCACCGCAAGTCAAAAAACGGAGACATGCTTCTTGTTCATTACGAGGGATTTCTGGAGAGTAATGGCACCATGTTTCATTCCAGGTAATAAACTGTTACAGTGATGCATGTATTGCATATAGTTTAGTCACAATCCTTGAGTAAAGTCACTGCTTATTAAAACTGTATGATACTGAATATATGCAGCATCTCATATGTCTGCATTTGTGAAACTGTCCAGTCAAACTCAACACTTAGCCACTTAAATCTTCACATAGTTGGTTGGCACCCCACTTAACCCTCATTCCACTTACATTTGGCATATCAGTCCTCTGTATGGCATCCAGATATTGAACTGCATGGCTCTTTTTGACCCCTGATAGCCGCAAACATGGGGATAAAAACCCTGTGTGGCTTACCCTGGGGATCCGAGAGGTGCTCAAGGGTTGGGATAAGGGTCTGCAGAACATGTGCACAGGGGAGCGCAGGAAGCTGACTGTACCTCCATCGCTGGCATATGGCAAGGAAGGAAAAGGTAACAAAAACTATGTGCAGCACATACAGAAAAAAAATAATGTTCCACTGTAACATCTCTGTCACTTGGAAATTTTTATTGGTTTGCAGGCAAAATTCCTCCAAGCAGTACCCTCATTTTTGACATTGAGCTCATGGAGATCCAAAATGGTCCCAGGTCGCACGAATCTTTCCGGGATATGGATCTGAATGATGACTGGAAGCTCTCCAGACAGGAGGTAACTAGCTATCTAGCTGTCTGTCTGTCTATCTGTCTATCTATTTGGTCATTATTATTTTCTCTCCACACCTTTCAGGTAAAAGAGTACTTGAAGAAGGAATTTGAGAAACATGGCTACTCACCTAACGACACACATCATGAAGTGATGGTGGATGACATCTTCAAAAATGAGGATGAAGATAAAGATGGTTTTATATCTGCCAGGGAGTTCACCTACCAGCATGATGAACTGTAAAAGACTGTTTTCCTCAGTTTTTTAAAAACAATATTTTCACACTATTTGAACTCCGTTGTCATAATTTTTGACTGAACTTGAAAATATCAGCTCGACGTTGTGTTATTTTATATTAAAAGGACTTTGTATTTATATTTCTATTGTACATACACTGAAAATGCCACCACAAATGCATTCAGGTCACTGCTCTGGATTCATTAAACTATTGTTTTGGAAATTAAAAAAAAAAAAACTTTGTCAATTTATCTTTACTACTTTATAATTAATGCACTGATAAAGGGACTTTCGAAGTCAGCCTTGGTGACATGATAATGGCCTGCTAGTATCAAGTTGGACTGTCTTTTTCCTTCAGAACTGCCTTAACTCTTCTTTCATTGATTCAACAAGGTGCTGGAAACATTCCAGAGATGTTGCTTCATATTGACATGATAGCATCACACCACAGTTGCTGCAGATTTGTTGCCTGCACATCCCAAAGGTGCTCTTTTGTGCTGAGATCTGGTGACCTTGGAGGCCAGTTGAGTACAGTGAATTCACCCTCATGTTCGAGAAAGAAGTTTAAAGTTATTTGACTTTGTGACATAGCTGGAAGTAGCCATCAGGAGAGTGGCACATTCTAGTCATAAAAGCATGATCATGATCAGTGACAATATTCAGGTAGGCTGTGGTGTTTAAACAAGGCTTTATTGCATTATTAAGAAAATATCACCACATCATTATATCACTGGCAGCCTGAACTGTTGATACAAGGTAGGATGGATTGATGTTTATGCTAGCTGTGACCCTATAATATCTGAATGCCACAGCAAAACAATCAACACTCATCAGACCAGGCAACGTTTTTCCAGTCTTCTATTGTCAAATTTTTGTGAACCTATGCAAATCATAACTTCCCATTTTTAGCTGACAGGAGTGGCACCTGGTGTGGTTTTCTGCTGCTGTAGACCATCTGCTATAAGGTTCAATTTGTTTTGTATTCAGTATTGTATTCATTTTGTATCTTGCGCATACCTGGGTTGGAATGAGGGGTTATTTGAATTGTTTCTGGATTTCTATGAGCTTAAAGCAGCCTGTCCATTCTCACTCTGACTTCTGTCATCAACAAGATATTTTCGTCCAGGGAACTGCAGCTCACTGGATATTTTTATCATTTTTTTTTCAGAGGATTCTCTGTGAACCCTAGAGATGGCTGTGCAGGAAAATCTCAGTAAATCAGCAGTTTCTGAAATACTCAGACCGGCTCACCTGGCACCAAACTATGCCGTGTTAAAAGTAACTTAAATCACCTTTCTTCCCCCTTCTGATGCTCAGTTTGAACTTCAGCAGGTCGTCTTGACCATGTTTAAATTCTACCATGTGACTGGCCAGTTGGATATTTGTATTAATAAGTAGGTGAACTGGTGTATCTCATGTAGAGGCCCGTGTGTGTGTCTATCAACTCTTCTGTGTGTTTGTTCAGTAGTCCATAGAGGGCACTCTTGTCCTTCTCTTGTTTTCTTGTAAGGTTTGCAACTCTTTAATCTCTCCAAATAATAAAGCCAGTGTTCTCCCTGAGTTTCTAGTTGCTATACTGGCTGCCCAGTTACCCAAATGAAAGTGCAGCATCACAGTCCATATAGTATTGCTTACTGTCAAGAGAAAATCATTAGATAGTTGCAATGCAGTGCGAGCCATTTGTAATGATGGATATAAATATTCTATGTGGTGAGGCTAAAATCATTTTAATTTATCTCTTCATGTTTTTCAGCTCATTTATATTTACTAAGCTTTCAATAACTATCATGTTATGTTATAGTATCCACAGTACAGATTTTCTTTCAGTGTAGAGGCCTAAAATGTATTTTAGTGAAATGATTTTTCTTCAATCCCAAGTATACAACAGCAATTATGAGTGTATATTTAATCATATATACACAAAATCCAGCTGTCATTAAGAAACAGACAGTAAATGTGGCCATTGTTACTAAACTGGTTAACTTGACAGGGTGGCCTGGATATGATGAGGGTTGTGGAGTGTCACAGTATGGAACATGGCATTTGCAGGATATTTAAGCCATAAAGGATGTTCTACAGAAGTTTAGTTTAGGAATGATTCAGCAGGTTAGCAATATTAAGTTGCAATCTGTTATGCAGCAGCCACAAGGAGAACAATGCTTCACAGACCAAAGAAGTCACTAATTGCTGTCAGTGCTGTCATTTTGGCTTAGCACTGATCAAATTGGCATATATCTTGAAAACAAATCTAAGTTTCAACGGCTCCAGAAGTTATCTGATAATACTGTTGAGACAGCTTTCCAGGATACATGAATATTAAAGCACCAGTGATTTTTTCTTAAATATTTATAACTAATCTCTTAATAATCTTACAAATAATGACCTAGATAATCTGACTGTTACGGATTGACAGTATCTTTTCTTTCATTTCTTGCTAAAATGTAGTTCCAGTTAAATAAACTGCTGCCATGAACCAGTGATATGCTCTGGAGCCAGAAAGAGAATTCAAGCAACCAAACAGGAAGTGAACACTGTGGTGCAACTATGTCCTTTCTCACAAAGAGGACGACTGTTTGTTTTTTGTTTTTTTTCCCCCCTCACTGCAGAAAAATTCCACCCCGCTGAACACACCTACAGGTAAAAGTGGACCAGTGGGAGGGTTATGTAGCAAGAATGAGGTTAAATGTTAAGACACTGTAAAGCGTTACTGGTTAACCGAGATTTTAAAAAAGCTCTTCCAATCACTGCGCTTCAGGCTATAAGCAATCATCACTAGCAACAGGGCTGGGCCTTCACTCTGCCCGAACCACTTCTACTGCAACTTACTGAAGTGCAGACTATCACTATAAAACACACAAAACTGCAGCAGGTCACCCCATTTCAAACTCAAGCTTTAAAACCTTTAATAAATCATCATCATCAGTTCATAAATTACATGTTCAACTGTCACAAAAATACAATTTGATAAAATGGATTTGTAGAAAGGACTCAATCGAACCAAGTGTGAAAGAAACACGCCCGGTACAGCTTTAGTATGACAGCTAGGCGAACTGCAACTCAAGCTGCACCGAGCAATGTTACTGGCGATTAAAAAAAGAAGAAGAAGAAAAAGAAGAAAAAACAAAAAACAAAAAAACCCCCAGATCATTATTGAAAGTATTCCAAATTACAGCATGAAATACTGAAACACTGCAACATGAGCAACTGGCATGTGTACAGAGGAGCTCTGCTCATCTGTTGCAGTCTTCAATAGGACATGAATAAATGACCAGTGTTTAATCCACATGTGTATTCCTCACATAACATTGAATACACTGAAAGTCGAAATGGTGCATCCATGCACGTTTGCTTTTTCCAACAGTACTCTTCTTTTCGAGGACCGTTTTTGCATCCACACAAACAAGTCCACAAACAAGCGGTCCCGACGGCATATATTATTTGTGACAAAGAACAATGCAGAAACACAAAAATAAACATCTTTACAAAATAAATCTATACACACACGTTGCAAAAAAGTGCTTTATGAGCGCCCAATTGTCTCATTTCTTATATTTGTTTGTACACAGAGTCAAAATATCGATCATTGCATGATCTGATTTTATGTACAATGACAGGATCCACATTGTTTTATCCCATTTTTAACCAGCATTCTCACAAACAACACAACATATGCACACGTCATGTTAGAAACACTAACTTGGCTGATCCGTGAGGCTTCGTTTACACAGCACCAAGCCTTCACTGATTGACAATGTGCCCAGGGCAGATTTCACACAGCACTGTCATTATGACTGAGTCTACACCAGGTAGTGACAGTCTTCAAATTAAACAGAGGAGGGAACTGCACTGTAGGTAGTTAGAAACACAGGATCCTTTCCTAATATCTAAATGATGGTCTTGGCTGAGCGTGGAGACCTGAAATTTACAGTAACAATACGATGTCAACACTAAAACCAACAAAGTGAAACTGTCATGCGACAACAAATTCAGACTCTTCACTAGAATTAAGGTGGCTTGAATTTCCTCTGACAGAATAAATAGTTGTCCTTCTCTTCTTTTGTAAGGGGCGTACGCCTCGCTCCTTAGAATAATACATCTTCATGCTCTATTATAAGCTGCACCACTAGCTTCTGCTGCCTCATGTCATTCAGGGTTGTCAAGGCGTTCTGCTCCGGCGGCTGCATAAGAGTTGGACCGAAGACAATCCCCAGGTTTTCGGCATTCATTAAGTTGTACTTTTCAAACATTGTCACCCTGTAAAGTAAGAAAAAAAAATCAAGTTTGCATTGAGAACAGAATGAAGAAGCATCCAGAACAGTGATGTTTTGACATGTTTTTATTTTGAGCCATGTGTTCATTCAGTGACTCCAAACCAGGGGCACATGAACCTGGTGGGGGGAGGGGTTCCTACAGTAGCTAGGAAGCTAGTGGACAGATTAGCTTGATGAAAAAACAGAAAAAAATAAACAGATTGTAGAGTTTGAGAACTGTGGGCTTCTAAGCAAGTCTGAGTCTTAGGCAGACATTGTAGTTTTCAACAAATCTTTCTTAAACTTATGTAAATAGCCCCCAGCAAATGCACTATTTTCAGTTGCAGATTAATACACACTTGGTCTGGAGCATCTTTATAGCATATGTAGGATTGACTCAAAACAAACTACAGTGCCCATATTCATGGTTATGAAGAAACCCAGTGTCACCCAATCACAGCTTGTCTTTTTGTCAGTTTTATAGACTGAACAACAGCGTAACTGACTAGTGGGCAGTTACCTCTTGAGGTGAGCCATCAGGTAGCGTAAGGTCTCATAGTGGGCCGGAGGGAGCTGCAGCAAACCTTCGTGGATGGCCTCCAGTCGGGATTCAGCATTTGGAAGTTCTGCATCACATTAGTAAAATGATTAGTATCAGAGCCCTGCAGAGAAGTACTAACACAGTAATGGGGTGGAATAGCAAAAGAGAAGCGCTCATACTTGCAGCTTGAATAAATTTGGAGTACAAGTCAAATGTAATGACTGGAATGGGGAGGTCTCTAAAGTAAAGCTTCAAAGCACCAGCAATTATGTTAATGTCTGCATAGGCACTGGCACTGATGTCAGCCTTCTCACCATCTGTTGACACAAAACAGAAAATATATGACTAAGATGCCGTTTTGTATTTGTTCAAAATACAAAATCATCGCCGTAGGTTTCTTTTGTCAGCTCCAAAATAACATACAGCACTATTTCATGCTCTGAAACACTTTATTCAAAGTTTCAAACCTCTGAACTAAAACCTAGATCCTGGAGCAAAGGAATTCACTGTCAACAAACCTCGATCAAAAGCAAGCCTCACATCCTCAATGTGCTCAGAGAAGCCAGACACCCTGTAGAGACCTTCGGATTTCATACCTGCAAGAGAAAATTGGAAGGCTTGTGTCTGTTTCTTTGTCACAAAAACATAAAAATGAATCAAAGAAAATGCAAGCGTCTTTTGTACAAAAAGGGATCAGTGGAATTTCTAAACATTAAAAACTGGTAAAAGAATAGAAATAACTGCATATTCTACTTTCCTTTACCAGTAATAAGTGATGGATCTACCTCTGAGTTCTATTTCTCGAATACACATGTCCACCACCATGGGCCGCGTTGTGTTGTGAGCTTTGACAAGTGTCGTGAGGTCACAGCTAAACACTTTCTTTATCCTGCGCAGGTCCGGCTGGCAGTCGCTGGGAACCAGCTTGGAGCACTGTTTGTGTACATTCAGCCCACAGTCTGGCAGAGCAAAAGTGAGATAAAAAGAGAGAGCAAGAGAGACGATAACACAACCATCATCCCAGGCTTAAGACAGCAGTTTGAAAAGGTTTCCCAGACTCCGTGATAAACTGCACTGTCAGACAGCGCAGCTGCTGCTAAGCTGTTTTGGTGTACTGCGCCAACGGTAGATATCAGCGGAGAAGGCAGCACTGGCGGGGGGCTCTTGTTGTAGTTTTGGTCACGTGGATTGTGCTGGGCAGCTGGCAAAAGCAGAGTATGTGCAAGAAGTAATGCCTGCTTGTGTGGCGGCACAGCTTGAAATAAAGGTTTTTGAAGGAGCGACACTCGTAGACCAGGGGGCATGGGGGATGTTACTCTGAAATCATTCATCACAAAGATGTTTTTACCGCCTGAGCAGCGTTAACGCCGGTCTGCTGATTGGGGTCCTCGTTCTCAGCCAGTGTTGGAGGAGATAAGTAGAGAACTGAGAGACAGAGAGGGAGAGAGAGGACAAAGACGTCTCTCCTGTTTCCCATAGCACATGAGGTGTCTGATGATACCGGCGCTTGCCTCTGGCTTATCAGCATGGCAAACGTCTAAACAACAAACTCTCTGTTTAGGGAGAGAGCAGCCGAGTCCACAAGAGCGCACATCAGTCTCAGGATTGTGTCTGTGCAAGAAAACAACCCCGTGGAGGCCCTGAAAACTTGTAGTTATGCTGCTATATTTGGACAACAGTGACACCGCATTTGGCCTTTGTTTGACCCGTGTTTTATATTTCATAGCTTATCTGTAGCATTTACTGTTGACATAACCTACAGTTGGATATAAAGTCTATCAGCATGCTGCACCACACTGAATTAATAACTGCCTCTGTCCAAACTAAGCAGTTACAGAGTGCTGTGCAAAAACATTTATTGGAAGTATTTGGTGTGACTGATATAGAATATTAGTGAGTGGAGGGCTCAGAAGGAGTGATAACAGTTATAGCTGTGATTATATAAAGATGTCTGTGCCTTACTGTGTTTAAATGTCTTTTTGGTGTGTGAATGGGTGGATGACTGAATGTGTAAAGCGCTTTGGGGTCCTTAGGGACTAAGTAAAGCGCTATACAAAATACAGGCCATTTGATGAGTCAGCGACAGGACGATGTCATCTTGCTTGCCACAGATGTAACAGGGAAAGAAAATAAATAACAACCACCACCACGATAAATAACCGAAACATCCGTGACAAGACGCAGGTCTTATAACCCCTCGTGTAATCCAACTTATGGGACGGGATATTTTCATACAGTCCACCAGATGCAACATTTTATGTCAAAGTGCGTAGCTACCTGAGCAGCGGACTCCCTGTGCAATGAGGCCCCACATGAAGTTAGCACAGTACTCGCACCAGTGCGGCCCTCGAAAGGTATGTACCTGGGAAGACAAACCACATGTTCACACACGCACACACACACACACACCCCTCCACCTTTGATGCGCTGTATAGTGATTACACTGTGATCCCAAGCCACACTGGATGGAACTCTGCACCAAATGAGCGTATTTGTATACACAAGGCAGATTAAAGGATTTACTACAGCGTGTCTGGCATCTGTCCTGAGCAATTGGATACATGCGGGGAAGCACAGAGGCAAGCCTGAAAGTCAAAATAACAGATGTACACCTATGGTAAGAACAAGGATAAGGTGGCAAATGGAGTTACACTGATGTGCACTTGAACACACCTTCATTGTTACTTTGAATAGGTAGCAGTTGATTAATGAGTGCAGAGGGCACATGGCAGGTGGTGAGTAGATAGTTTTTGTTCGGTTTTCAAAGACAAAGCAAACAAAAAGCCGGGGATCACTGTAACCCACCTCTTAACTGAAACCCAAGATACCACTCCAAGAATTTTAAGGTGCCCAGGGGCAAATATGCCAAAGTTCTCCTTTGTGTATCAAGAGAGCCGTAACTCTTACACACAACTCTCTAACACTTTTTTTTTTTAGAAAATCAGAAGCTTAAAACAAAAACAGATCTAAGAGCTTTTAAATCAATGCTAATCAATGTGTTCTGTTGTTAATGGGTTGCAGTATCCATTAGTTCCCCTCAATGCATATGGGTGTCAGCTGCATGTGTTCTCATCAAAACAGCAACACACACTGTGGTCTGTGATCCAAACACATCTGAGGATCTGTAGATGCATCTCTCTAAAGAGTTGGTTAACCAAAGGAGAAAAAAAAAAGTGAGCTACCACAAAATAAATTAATAGCTATTTAGGAGAAATGTTAACAATGTTGTCAGCAGCTGACACTTTGACTCATTTCATTCTTTGTGTTTAAGAAGAAGTTGCTCACCTTGAAGTTGTGGATCTTTTCATAGGAGCACTGCTTCTCCGGTGCATCTTTCAAGGCACTCCGTCGCACCAGAGGTGAAGAGATCTGAGGACAAGAGGCCAACAGTTTAATAGGCTTCCACAGGAGAGTCCCCTTGCTCCCCAGCTTGACTCCCAGAGCCAAAGCCAGGAGCTCCTGGCGCTTCCTCTCCTGTCTCTTAGCCTTGTGGGTAATCAGCTCGGCTGCTAAACCTCCTATGTTTTCTTCAGCTTCCATGCTTGACTGATCGGGTTCCCAGAGACTCTTCAATTCCTCTGGGGGAAGGTGTGAAGGGGATCCGTGAGCGCTGTGCAGCAGACGCTGTCGGCAACTGTCCAAAGCAGAGGCAGCAGCTACACTCCACTCCCCTGTGACCCAGGAGGGCGACCGATGACAGCCAGCGCAGCCTCGACTCTGCATCTGATCTGAATCCAGTGGCGGCAGTAAGCAAGAGCAGCAGTGGGAACAGGACTGGTAGTGGGCGGCCTGAGGGCAGGAGTGTGCCTCACACAATGGTCCTCTTTCACACACCCAGAAAGAGGGAGAGAAAGAGAGAGGGGGGAAGAGAGAGAGAGAGCGAGAGAGAGAAAGAGCAGGGTCCTAGATGGGCAGGGGCTAGAAGGTTGAGAGTGAGGGCAGCCGGGTGCTGTCAGGACCACTTCACACAGCTCAACAGCTCTCTAAAGCAGGATCAATAGTGCAGATGCCCTCTTTATAGCACTGAGCACACTCCCATTAGCACAGTGCCTTCTGGACACACTCCACTTCACTTAACTGAAGATAATACTTCACTGCCAGCAGCTCTCAGTCAGCACTGGGTCCTCTAAACAGGTCACTCGCTTGCTCAGAGACAGACCCAAGATTGTCAGCCTTTTCAGAGCTGAGGCTGTGTTGTCATAACTCAAACAGATCTTGACCTCTAGCTGTGTCTGTCAACTGGTGGAATTCCCCACACAGCAATCCAAACTAGATCTTCCAGACACCCTGACTACTCCAGTCTGTGACAGTCACTTGTGTCAGAAGACCAGCAGAGCTAGACCATTAACTTGTATTCAGAGGGATTACTGTAATAATCCTTACACAGCGAATAATCCAGGAGTGCCCAAATCCAAGTAAAATCCCATAGGAAGCTCATTTGCAGGTCTGCAGCAGCGTCTTTTTTGCCGGCAGGGGGTTGTTGCCATGTTCATGCTGAATTTGTCCCTATTAGCTGTGCTTGTTATTAGCCAGTAAACAGCACCACGAGACTTGCTTCCAGTTGTCACAATTTCTAAAATGAGGTATGGCACACAAATGACACATCACATGACATTCCAAATAAACATCAGCGAGATTTTATGTCCAGCAGCTACCATGTTATAAAACAGATGAGCCCATCTATAGGATGACATCATAAAAAAAAAAAATTAAAAAAAAAAATGTTGAAGTGATTTATTAAGCTACTGGAAAGGTCGGAAAGCCTGTAAGCACTGGATTTGTGATGAGAAAGAGCTGGTGCAAAAGTGGAGTGGTGAGGCAGAGAGCAAAAGACCCAAAGGGTAACTGCAAAACGGAGATAAAATGAACGGCTAGGAAGCTAGGCTGACAGACAGAGAAGCACAAGGGAGGGAGAATGCAGTGGACTTGTTGTGTACCAGCTTTTTCTTTTATGTCTTTGATATCTGTTGGGTAAACTGGCCCTTAGCTGTAAGAGGGACAAGACAGGTGAAGAAATTTGTCACTGTGATGGGCATTCTTTCAAAGACCTACACATACCATATGGTACATTTTAACTCTGCAGCTAAGTCTGTAGAGACAGATGAGGAATAGACCACTCTGTGATATTTTAGCCGTGCAAAGGGGAGGGGGAGACAAGGGTTGTGCTCTTTGTCTGCAGGCAGATGGCTTCTTGTCTCTTAAAGAAGAGCCTGGAAGAAAGGACACAAAAGGTGGTCCCACAACAAGCTCTGCTTTCTTTTCTGCAGTTTGGCTCTTTTCTTCCCCTCAGGACTTTTGTGGGAATGCAGCAGAGTGAACTCAGTTATGATTGGAGTTGTAGGAAAACAGCACAGTGGACACTGGCACAGTGAGACAAAGGGGACTAAAACAAAACTGCTCTAACAAATGGAAAAATAGGCATACTGTGAAGGACACAGCATTGAAAGATACTGAACATGGAGGACACTGTCACTTTTGTCTGGGTTAGGACCACCGAACTTGCATCTATCACAGTCTGGAAAAGTAACACATACAATGCTGTTACAGGAGCATTTTTACATTTTGCAACTAAAGAGACATAAATAGTTATTTTTGCATTTTTTATAGCATGAAACCTTGGCAGCAAACAGGTAATTATCCTACAAAACAAAAACAAAAACAAAAACAAACAAACAACATGGCAAAACCTTTGAAAATCTTTCTAGGGCATGCACGCAGGGCAGCTTGTCGAGAGCCCTGCTGAGATTAAACCAGTGTGGTGAGCATCAGGAGCAATGTGGCTTTAGAGAGGCTTTAGTCACTGAGTAAATTCCTGCACATGCAAAGAAACTCAGGAGGTTGATGGCTGACTCAAGTACCCCCTTTCACCTTCTGAAAGGGTTTTAATTACACAAGCATTCGCAGTTATGGTATTACATAGGTGTCAACCTGACACCAAGTAAACACGCGTGAATTTTGAGTGTACAGTGAAGCTTCTGTGGCTGTTAAAGGCCTCGGGGTGGGGTTGTGTAATTTGTAAACACAAAGTTTAAAAGCAACCACAGATTCAAGCCATCGGGTCAGGTCTCTGCTTCTCAGACGCGGAATATGTGAGCAGACAGAAGACAGTCTCTCTCTGAGAAGAGACTGGCAGGTGGTTTTCAAACGATGCCTGACAAAGTCTGTCATTATCACAGCTGTCACTGGCTAAGATACTTGGCAGGGGGAATACATAGTCAGTTTTTCAAAGACACACAGATAGCTGAAAATCTGACATTTAGCTAGAGACATGCTCCAGTTTTACTTGCCAAATGGGGTGCTTATTGTAGAATGCAGTCCACAGTCATTCAAACCTAAAAATCAGGCTGCAGATCGAAAACACAAGGGACACTTTTCAATAAAGCGCTGCCTTTCAGGCAGATGCAGGCTTGTCTGCATGCCTTGAAGAGTTCTTGGTGTAGCCGTATCTGTCTAAGTTTATTTAAAACAGCAATAAGTCAATGGACTACTGGCTGACCAGCACCCAATGCTTGCATTAATGCTCTCATGTTACAGAAATCGAACTAAAGACTGATGATGTTAACACAGCAATGATGGTCCTCCTGACAGGCTGCTATCTGCCTGTCGCTGAGTGATGAACTAGAAGCTGACATTTTGAAGACAAAATATCCCAGAATAAATCAAAGCTGAGAGACACATTAAGGATACAGCTCACGCACTCACAGCAAAACACACACAAAAAAATATAAGAATAATAAATAAATGTAAAAATTAAAGCTTGGCTGTGACTCCGATTACCATCACCTCTTTAAAAAAAAAAAAAAAAAGAGCAAAAAAAAAAAAACC
>VVHJ01022071.1:2441-17441 GCA_015107715.1 Tylochromis polylepis
GCTGACAAAACACACACACACACACACACACACACACACACACACACACACACACACACACACACACACACACACACACACACACACACACCGAAACTGGCCTGCAGTCTTATAAGAATGGGATGTGTCACCGTGGTGTTTGTGCTGCATGCATTATTTAGGACATAACAGCAGACAGTAGATCTATTGTGATGATCAACACGAGCAAAACATGACAGCTCAGAGAAACAGAAAGGGACATGAGGGAAAATATGACTTTACAGGAAAAACAATCCCCCAATTTTCCTATCAAGATTGCACTGTATGATGTGTAACACAAACTTAATTAAGTCTTGATTACTTTGTTAAGCATTCAAAGTTGAAATTGTTTGATCTACAGCATATAGAAACTGTCATTCACAACTGAGCTTCAAGACACTTCTTCTGTGCCAAAAAAAGAGAAGATGCATTAACAGAAGTGAGACAAAGGCACTCGAGCACAGAAAGGGGAAGCTGAAAGAGATAACTATGAACAAAAACTGTGAGGTTTTCGTGAGTTTGTTTCACAGTAGCACTGCCTACTCACATGCTGCTGCTTAACTCGGCCTGCCATCCAAACGGACTCCATCATTTCACCTCACATAACTTTTAAAATGTCAAGTGAACACAGGTCACAGCACAGATGTAATTCAGTGCATTTTGGAAAGATGTGGCCATTTAAATATGTAAATAAATGACATCATTCATTCATCAGGTTGAGTAAAAGCACTAGACCTTCCGGTTGAAGTGGCAGCACTGAAAAACACTGATAGTTCTTTCGGCTGTTTGTGTTTTTCAAGGTTGTCTGTAACCAGTGAACAAACTGCCCCGGCAACCAGCCGCAGCTTAAACAGACCACAAGATGCAATAGATCAGCAGTTGTAGTTACTTCACAAAGCTCAAGTGTTTGTTTCGCAACGAGTTGCTATAAAAGAGACAGAGCCTGATCCTTGTCTGGTAACAATGTCACTCTGTAGGGAGTTAGGTCAATATTAACACACTGCAGTTTCAGGACCTGGACACTTTGAAGACTAGGATGCTGATCATTGCAGATTACGCAGACAAAACAGGACTGCCTTTACCTTTTAAGTGAAATCTCCTGAATGTATTGTATCTATAGCATTAAATAATTACAGAAAACACCAGTTTAGACTGTTTAAGGCATAATCAGTTTTAATGTTCCAATAACTCCTTCTTTCAGTTTTCTCCAGTTTTTACATTTGAATCCTCCAACAACCTACAATTGACAATACTGAAATAAAGCAATGGCAAATGGTAATATCAGATTGTTACCAAGTGCCAGCAATCACTGACCTGACGCATGTCATATTTTTCAATTTTGAATGAAATTATTTTTTGTCCATGTTAGTGTTCTATCACATGGCATGCACAAAAGGGTGAGTTAGTGTCCATCTTTAAAGTGGGGCACACAGAAAAGCCTATTGTATCATCAAACAGTACATCTTTTGTAGCATCTCATATATCGGTGTCATATATTGATAACCACAGGCAAAAATATAGTTAAAGTGATTGCTTGTAAAACAAAACAAGGATTGTTGCCCGATTTTGCGGTCTCTCTCGGCTCAGTTTGATCTTTGTCAGTTCCAGATTCAGAGGCCATGTTTACATGGAAGAAAAACCTTCATCAATCTCCAATTCTTTGACTCCACTACTGTTGCTTTTATTTATTCACAGTTTAAAATAATCCTTGTTTATCTGATATTTTCAGCTTTTTTTCTGATTCCTACTCCTCACAAACAGAAAGTTTAAACAGGAGGTGGGTGTGGCTGGTTTGCTCACAGCCAGATATACTTGCCTGATGTGACCATATTAGGGTTATCTGCTCTGAGTGACATCATACAGACCAAAAAGGAGGAAAAAAATGTCAGAAACTGATGGTTTCGAGCAGTCTGAATCCTGAGTTTGTGGCTCAAAGGGATTACTCTGAGCATTGGTTGACTTCATTATTCGAAACTTTGGCCATGCACCACTGTAAGAGTTGAGTACAGAAAACAAGGAAAAGCAAAATCAGTCCAATTTACAGTTTGAATGTAGGAAATGCGTGATAAGTCTAAAAATGTTAGCAACTAGTGGAGCGTGTGGCAGCAAAAAATCCAGACATAAGCTGTGGAAAAAGTAAAAATCTTGCCCCTATAGATGGTGAAATTTACGACAGCGCCGTATGAACAGTTTGTTGCTCAACCTCCAAGTGCCCCAAAAGCCATTTAAGCCTATTGTAGTTTTAATTTTAGACATTATCTAGCTGGAATCATTATGTATGTAAAGAACTACAAAGAGTTTCTCTGTATGAAACCTGATGTGTCACATGGACAATCTAACATGTTACCTTTCACTGATTGTGTTTTCCTCCCTCTCATTTCCTTCTCTCACCACCTGCATCAACTCAGAGGTTAGCTCCGAACTGATACACATCGATCCATCTGTCAGTCATGTCACTGAAGGGGACTCCGTGCTCCTGTCTGTGAAAACTCGCTTTTCACTGGACAAAGCAGACATTCAGGGAACTTGGTCTCACACCATGATGAGCGGCACCAAGACCAGTACATTGGTGTCATTCACCAAAACACATGAAATCTGTGACATGATGCGCTGTGATCACCTCGTCTTCAACAAATCCAGTGTTTCTTTGGAAATCAAGAACTTAAACAGAGACGATGAAGGAGATTATCACTTGCGCCTCAACATAAAGCTTGATAACCAATCGGGACTCATTATCAAGGAGGAGAAAACCGTTCGTGTAACCGTAGATGGTGAGTTGCATGTTTCTCAGACCTTATCGTTCCCATTATTTAATTTGATTAATTACTGCTCAGAAATTAATTAATGTTTCTTGCCTTCCACCCCCGACCAGTCCCTGTGTCCAATCCAGTCATTGAGAAGAGCCCTTCCTATGCAGTCATTGAGGACAAAGCAAACGTAACCTGGACTTGTTCTGTTGAGAAAGGAACAAGAGTTATGTTTAAGTGGTTCAGGGATAATGTTGCACTGGGTCCCAGTGACAGATACCACTACTCCCATGACAACTCTACAGTGTTAATCAGCCCTGTGAGAAAAGAGGACAAGGGAAGTTATCACTGTGTGGCCAGCAACCCGGTCACCCCAGGCCAACACAGCAGGGCGGTGGAACTCAACGTCTACTGTGAGTAGCTGTAGCTTCTTCCTTTTCTGAACCCTGTAATGTCGTTGTTGTTTTTTTTTTTAGAAACAATGAAAAATCTGAAATGTCACAAGTGTTCCTGTACTTATTATAAACCTTGTTGTTTTCTCTTCTTCTGAAAAGCTGGATGTGTTGGGTCATGTGTAAATTTTAGTGAGATCAGCTTACTTACTATCAGTTGAAAAACAAACAAAAAAAACATGCACCTGTTATGAGATGGTATTTGCATGGGAGCAGACTTATCTCACAGAGCTCCTCTGTTCTACTATAAACGACGTAGATGCACCGATAGATTTTATTGGATGGGCCAGAGGCTGAACTGAGAACATACTGCATGCGTAATTTTTCCTGGGTATTCATTTTAATGCGTTTTAATTTTTACAAAGCAGACGACTTTGTATTGAAGCATGATGCAAGAAAGGTGTCGTAGAATTTATCTGCAGCTTCCTGCAGTTTTTACCCCCACCTCTTTAGTTGTGTGTGTGTGTGTTGTTGTTCTCATCTTGACGGTGACATCATTTTTGTTTGCATAGGCAGATCATGTTTGTGTTTCAACCTGCAGGAAGCACTCTTGGTTTCTTTCAGTTTTACCGTATTGAAGTTTCTATTACAGCCAGTCTTCTTCTTAATGTTTGCTTTCACTGGAAAATACAATAAAAAAACCCAGCTGATAGTGAACTGGTCTGTTTGCTACTAATATTACAGTAAATTCTCACTCAACAGATAATTTTGTTATTTAACAGTTAGGTTTTATTTAAAATGTATATGAATATGTTTATGAGTAATATGCTTGACTGTTTTGGAAAAAGACAATGCTTATTTTAAGTTAGAGTAGTGCACCTTCTTGACAGCCCATGTTCAGTGCTGCGCCAGTCCACCCCCGCCTCACCTAGGTCTCAGTGTTCTCCACTGGCACTGTCAACATACCCACCCGTATTTATCCTACTACTCTGTGTATAAACCTGTGACCTTGTATTTAGAAGCTCGATTTTCTTAGCCTGCTTTCCTTTGCTACCCAATCATGCCTTAGAACTGGACGGTTCATGAAAATTACCCACAAAGCAACATCTCATCAGCAAACTGTCATGTTTTCCTCACTCTCCACTGGCCCATACAGATGGCCCTTACAACCTTGAGGTGAACTCTGGCCAGGGCCTGCGCACAGGGGAGGTGTTCACCATCAACCCTGGGGAGCTGGTCTTCTTTGAATGCCAGGCTGACTCCAACCCACCTAACAGCTATGTGTGGATCTCCAAGAGCCGCAATACAACTCAGATTGTTACTGAGGGCCCACGGCTAGAGGTGCGCTCCTACAGACTGGCCCAGGCTGAAGAGTACCTGTGCCGTGCCTTCAACAACGTGACGCAGAAACAGGACGAAGCCCAATTTACTCTGGTAGTGGCCAGCTTAGGAACAGGTGGGTAGAGGGTGGAACATGGCATGAGGGAGGAGAGCGTGGGTAGGTTTTGGGAATCCTTTGAGATAAACACTCTGCAAACAGTGTGTCATGCCAAACGCAGAAGAGCTGGGTGAGCGTTTCGAGATAATCCTTGCCAATGATAAGCACTGACCACCTTTTGGGAACAGTTGGCGAGATAAAATACTATAACTGGAGCATTACACTGCGTAAAAGCTGACAGGTCAGACCAGGTTATGGCTATAATGAAATATCCAGTACATTATTATAAAACTAAGGTTATATCTGTGTTGCTAGGCTCCAGTACCTGCAGCCTGTATTTAAGTTCAGTGGCTGGGAAAGTAAACACTGGATAACAGCTGTTATGTTTGTTGACAAAGTTTTATAGCATATGGAGTTTCTGTGTGCTGAATGCAACATTAATATGTTGCCTGGGTGATACTGAGAAAGGCACATTTATGATTACTGCTGATACTGGCTGATTTAACACGTTGTTTAAGGAGTCAACAGATGCCCTTTTTTTATTGACATCGAAGTTTTTTATGAACCCTACCAAATTTCTTTCTGATGATTGCAGTTTTAAAATTCAAACATTTTACAGACATGCTAGCCACTGTGGGAGACTATACCATTGACTGTCTATAAAAGAGGATACTGAGACGATTTATTTATTTATGTATTTATTTTGGCTCCTGGCCTGACCATATTTGGATAATATAATATTGTTGATAAGAAAGTGGAGTTCCACATTTTCAGCTAATGCTAGCTAGCTTGGTTAGTTGGCTAGCTAGCTTGGTTAGGTACATCCATAGATACCTGCTAATTAATGGTAACACATAAATAAAATTGCTTGATTTCTCACATTAAGAAAAACAAAAACAAAAGAGACCACAGCTTAAACAGGTAGCCTTTAATTAACCACATGGCAACAAATATTAGTTGCCAGGAAACTGCTAAATGTCAAGTTCAGTAACTTCATTTAGCTAAAGCGCTGCCTAAAAGACAGCTTGCTAGATAGTGTTAGCCTTTATCTGAACTCACCGGCTACTCAAAGAAACAATCATGAATAAGATTTAACACATTTTAAACTGAAAAGTAATTTTTCACTAAAGCCTTTGTTTGCTTGTTTTTGCAGTCACCATCAATATTCCTGAGATATGTTACTTCAAGACAAAAAAACATGATTTCAATAACACATCTCAGTTTTTCTATGTGATAAACAGATGCTGCTTCAGTAAATGAAAGAAACCTGCCAACAGGATTCTTTGGGATTAAAGAAAGAGAGAAATGTGTAAAATTACAGAAAATGTTCTGGTAGCTCATTGGCCAGAATGTCCTGTACTCAAAAAATGTATATAGTAGATTGTGAAAAAAAAAAATAACAGGAATATTTCTGCAATTTAAATGTTTATCTGTTAGTTAATTACTTTGTTATAGTATGAAGGGCCATGGCACAGGTATCTTAAATTAGGAAAAACTATGAAAATAAAGTTCACGTTTTCCAAAGCTGGGCTGTTTTATGCCCCTGGGCACCAAGACCAACTTGTTAACTCTGTCATTCCTACCGAACTGGCTTACCTTCAAATGTGTGTTCATGTATCATTCATGTGACTGTTGTTTATTAACAGGGAAAGAGAAGCACACCCAAGAGGGTAGCTCTGTATCACCGCTGGCAGTCATTACTGTCTGCTCGTTTTTTGTCATTGGCTGTATGCTGCTGTTCTTCCTCAGGAGAACCTGTCATCCAAAGAGAGGTTAGATACTGTTTTCTGCTGTTGCTTTGGCCAGCACTTTTTTACAGAACTGTATTTGCTTTTAATCCCTGTGAGTTCAATTGTACTTTTACCCCTGGTTTCCAAGCTCTTGCATGTGAAAGTTAATAAACCTTTTCCACAGCAGTCATTTTGAATTGAAATGTAATCACAGGTGTTAGTAATCGTACTAATTAATGTCATTAGTAACACCTGTGTTTCCCTACTTTTTCATGTGGGAAAAAACAAAACAAAAAAGAAAATGCTACTGGGAAAATGTAAATGACTTGCAAATGTTAGATTAAAGGAAACAAGGGCAAAGTAACTTCTTTATTTGAGGAAGTGAAGGTCACATTTGTAATGCTGTCGTTTCTGTATGCGTGACTTTATATTTTTCTCTCTTTTATCACCAGTGCTTATGAGCATTTACAACAAGTAAGAGCCTTTATTATGAAATGAATTCAAAAAATCTACCATCGTGCCTTTTCCCCACATAAGCTTCAGTTAACATTTTTATTTGTTTTTGAGCAGACCATTTTCAGAGCAGAAACGACCACATCGTTCAGGTAAACTACTTTTTTTGTTCACAGATGATTCATTTTTGCCCTCTTATTACCGTCAAAGACATTACTTATTAGGGACCCCCGCATAATTACTCTCATATTTATATGAACACATGCATAATATCATACTTAACAAGGAACTGGACTGGAAATATTAGATGAACAGGGCATTAGATTTACTTTACTGGCCAAATCAGCTTCAAAAAGCAAGTTTGAAAGCTAAACAACTTAACTCACCTTAACTTAAGTCAAACAAGACAAGGAGAATTTCATTCAGATAAGAGCAGGTCTAGGTTTTATGGCATCATACAATTTACCATGCCATTATAAAATCTGACAGGGATTAGACGTTAACAGCTGTACTGTAACATAAAGTTTGCTCTGATTTATCAAAATGTTTATCAACAGGTCACGAGGATGCAACCGAAGACTTTGGCATCTACGAGTTCGTCTCCATACCTGGGAAGATGGAATCTGCACAGGTATTTTCACAACCAATGAAGCAGCAACTCTCATTTTGTCCAAAATCTTCAGTTTTTTTAATGCTTTTAATTTGCCAATACGACTAATCCACCAGGCATCGTGCAGATCTTTGGCTCGTCTGGAATCAATTCAAGATATGCATACTACGATCTACGATGTGATCAGACACGTTCCTGAAACCCCAAGTCACAGTTTGCTGAAGTAAAGTCCGGCTGGAGACCGGAGGTGGAACTTAAAATGGTTTAACTTGAAGACTTCCTTGTAGCTTTATTCTCTTAAGTCTCTGTTATCAAAGCCTAAAGCACTGGTTTTGGTGGCCTGGTTTTTTTGCACAAGGGATGAAGGAGACTTGTGGGATTACACAACCTGATAGTGCACTGCTGTTGATGAAAGTTTTGGACGGATGTTAAGTGTATTTTGCTGACATTAGTGTGAAATGAAAATGTATGTTCAGCTTATTTTTTATTTTTTTCTGTGAAAGCATAACTGAAGTTAAAAACCTTTTTTTTTTTTCTGTTTTAAGGTGAAGATTATATAAAACCAAGCAAGTTAGAAGTATTCTGTTTTACCTTATTTTGAAGATCTTGTGATGCATCCAAGGTGCCGAAATTGCCACATTCCTTGATTTATTATTTAAAATATAGATGAAAAAAAAAAACATGAATAATATCAGTTTAATTTAGCATTCCCTGCTGAGAGAGTATATTTTGTGAGAAGTGTTATAACTAATGCAGTACGAAATATATATTCAGGTTAACTGTAAATATTGTACATGGATTATCCAGCACATTCTTTATACATATTATTCTATTTCTATGTTTTAATCGAATCAATTTATTCCTGTCGAAACTTTCAACCCTGCTTCCCCAAATGTAGCATTTTCTCTCTTCGCATAATGGACACAATGAAATGCTCAATGAAAAGACAATGATAAGGAATTCATAATTCATTGTTGTACAGTTTGCATTCACATGTTTGTTTTGTACTTTATTAAAAATATAACTGTTTACTACTCTGGTCATTTGGAGCATACACTGTTTGCTGACATCAAACAAGGACAATGTACTCTAATCTGCGAATTCTGCAATTATGTCCGTATTTTGCTTTAGTATGCCTTTCTTTTTGTAAAAAGGCAAAAGCAGTAATGGCTTGAAATGAACATTTGTTCTTTCACACTTCCTGGAAAAAAAGAATAGCTGAAGCCAGCAAAGCTGTCAGTTGTTCTGTTGCTTCACAGTCCGTCTTTGTCTGATGTCTTGGCTGTAATCTCTCTCCTCGCAAGAGTTGTGTTTTCAGCCCCAACACTGCTGCAGACCGCTAGTTTCTTTCAGCCTCGCTGTATTGGTATGCTGTGTACCTGATAGAGACAGGCAGCGACAGACGGATGGTTCAGCATGTGGCATAGTGCCCTCCACCTGCTCCTGCTGACACCTTGTCACGCGTAGATAAAAATGGGTGTGCGTTTGCTGCCGTTTGTGTGTGCACGCATACATATATGTGCTGTGAACAGAAGAGAAATACAGAAATACAAATAAAGCGTAGAGAGAAAGTCAGAAGTAGAGTGATTCATTTAGAAAGCAGAGGCCAAATTTTTATATGCAGCTCATTAGAAATGCTCCAAGTTTGCCAACCTTGGAGAGTGAATCACGTAAAGGAACATTTGTTTCTACTATTATCCAGCTTATTATCACCACACTGTTGTATACTCATTATGTGGTACCATGCTGAGTGCATCTTTTCAGTGTGTGAAATGCTATAGCACAAAATGCTGGCTAATATAGTAAATCATTCTTCAAATCAAATCAACTGTAGCGCTTTCTTTTTTTACGCCATGAACATTAAAAAACAAAAAAACAAAATCTAATACTCCTGCTGAATTCTAAGGTGTGGCATATCACGACGCTCTCCTGCATAACAACAAGTTGTTTATTAAATCTTGGTCTAATTATAGCTGCTGAACCGACCAGCCGAGTGTGCTGTCTTTGTGGTGGCATCTCCGGGTAGGGGTTGCCATCTGTTCCGTCTCAGTGTATACTTAAAGGGAGGCTCCACACTGTGGATGACTGCCTGACAAACAACAGTGGAGTAAATTCACCTAAGGAGAGCGACCTCACCTTCATTTGACTGGGAAATAACCTGAGGCATCATTAACCAGGAACTAGAGCTCACAGCGCCTGCTGTGTGCTGCACGCTGCCTGCTTTTAACCAAGCACAGACTGACATAACACCTAAGGGGGCAATTACAAAGCAGGCT
This sequence comes from Tylochromis polylepis, assembly GCA_015107715.1. Classification (NCBI taxonomy): domain Eukaryota; kingdom Metazoa; phylum Chordata; class Actinopteri; order Cichliformes; family Cichlidae; genus Tylochromis; species Tylochromis polylepis. The sequence continues at coordinate 12,106 of VVHJ01022071.1, forward strand.
GAATAGGTCTGTGTGTGCTGTTTTGGGAATTATTTGGAACAGTTTACAATGCAGAGCCAGGCATAACTGCTTACTTGGCAGAGATGGATCTGCGTGGCACTGAATCTGTGGTGACAGCGGCCAAATTGTTGGTCATGAAAGTAAATGTGCTGTGCTAAACACATACAACATCCCTAAAATAAGAAAGCCCCAGTGTATACTTTATTGTGTTAACCTGTATATATATATAAAGTACAGATATACAGAGGGTGGCTGTAGATTTAAAAGGAACGTGTTCTAGTTTATTCTTATGAATGAAACAAAGCCTAGAGGTATTCGGAAACCGGCCCATGTGGTGTACTGATAATAACTGCAATATTATGACACACCTTATATTTTATTAATTAATTGTTTTTATTGAGTCATTAGCATATGTATATGTTTATATGTAAGGCATTTACATCAATGTGCAAAAGTCTTGATCCGCCCCTCCTTACTTTATATTTTGCTTCTAAGGATATAGACTTTCTTGTCATTTTTTAGAGTCATTTTGAGCAATAGTTTTTCAGGCTTTCTGAAGGTCTTTCAAAGGGTTTCTTTGGACATTGGCTGCTTTTTCACTCATTTGCAGTCTCGTCCTTGTACCTGACCATTTTCAGAGGAATGTTTTTTCATTTGTTTGCTTGTTAGCCCACTTAGGCCATGATTAATTTATGATTCACACATATTAAAAAGAGGCACCTAACTCAAGAGATTAACCAGTGTTGTGTCTGCACATAGCTTAGTATAGAACAAGTTTTTAATTTTATCTTTAGGCATTTTGTTACTAGCAGACTGCCGCTAAAAACATCATTTGTTCCCTTTCTTTCTTTTGTAGAATCCATTAAAAATGTCAAAGATAACAGAGCTGACAGACATAACGCAGTATTTTTGCACCAACAAGGTGATTCCCAAACAGCCGTTAGATGAAAATTTGACACATCTCTGCATGAGCTGCAGTGAGAAAACTGAACAAGTGGGGAGCGGAAGGCTTAAAAACAAGTGGAGAATGAAGAAGTGGAAGGCCTAAAAAGTATCTACAGTAGATGAACATTTGAAAGTCATGTCCTTAAGAAGCAATGAAAATTTTTTTTGCAAAGACCTGACACAGGACCTGACAGTTGCTCTCTGGGTCTCAGAGATGGTCTGAATGAAAGGGTGGTCGTCAAGAAGCCATTCTTGAGGAGCGCAACAAAGAGAAATGACTGAGGAATGCCAAATTACACAAGAACTGGACTGAAAATCAGTGGCAACAGGTTTTTATGGAGTCATGAATCCAAATTTGATCTTTATTCATATTGTTGTGAATATGTATGGAGGAGGTACCACAGTGAGTGTCCATGGCCATCTGTAAAAACAAACAAGCAGGGGAGGGTCTGTCATGGTTCAGCATGCAATTACCCCAAACACCCTACTAGTACAGTAAAAGCATACCTGGATAGAGAAGCACGCAGTGAAACACTATCAGTCATAAAAAGAGCTTTGAATGTCCTTCAAGAATAGAAGGACAGAGAACTATTCCTGATGACTACGTAAAGAGATAACAAGAAAGAAAGATTGCCCAAGAGAGTTCACAATGAGATGAAGAACAAAGGTTTTAATACCAAATATTGACTTTTAAGCTTGTTTGAATTGTACAAACCCTCTTTTTGTCTTACATACTGGATTTCTATGTATGTTTGCACATGCCTCAAAAAACTGCTGCACCTGTTTCCCAATTTTCTAGCAAAATATAAATAAATATGGCATGATTCAAGACTTCTGCAAAGTACCGTAAGTGCCTGAATAAATCCATATATAGATTTTCAGCCTAAAGCCATGTAATAGAAAAATAAGCATATGTGTTGCTATTAACGTAACGTCACATTTAATACTCCACACTGCAATTTTAGGAATATAGTTTTAGGAAAAACAATACAGCCACCGTGTTTTTTTAAAAAAAAAAAAATTGTTATCATTTGCACCCATACTCTCTTTATTTTAGCACAAGGACGCTAGATGACTGCTGTGCAACATCTTTGTTAATTTACTACCATCCAGTGGCATATGGCAGCAGTACATTACTGCTAGTGTCAATCTTTGACGCCATGTTTATATTTTATCATATTTTATTTTTTAATTTCATTTTTTCTGTTTACAACAATATGTACTTTGAATTTTATCCAGATACTTTCATTTTTAATACACACGAAAGGACTGGCAGGGAAGAGCACGAGCACGCGTCTTAAAAAATACATTTCCCAGAAGGCTTTGCAACGTTCAGGTTCCTGCCGTGCCAGTCACGTGTGCTCAACTATGGCTTCCTTCTCGTAGTGATGGAGGTGCACTGTTGACAACAAGACACAGCTGGAGCTTTATTCATTTCTTTAGCCGCTGACACGACTTGGACTTACGATGCAGAAGATCAAGTCTCTTATGGCCCGTCAGGTGAGCACAGCAGGTGTACAGAAACTACGCTGCCGGCTGTTTGTCTCTGACAGGAGCCGGTAGTTAGCTTAGCAGGCTGTCACGCTAACTGGCTAATTTGACAGCTCATCGTTTGGTTCATTAAGTGAAACGTTCAGCCAAACTAAGAGCTGTTTCAGTTGTTTACCTCAGGCAAATAAGGCATTTACCTCACGTCCCGGTGGTGCGAGTTTAACATAACAACAATAACAACACAATAATGGGAACTGGGCGGATAGAGGGAAGTTCTCAGTTTTCACATGCAGTAGTGTTTGGCAATTGGTCAACACTGAACACAACAGAGCATATCGCTTTCAGAAATCTGCCCCTCAGTTCCACTTTTTGCTGTATGCAGTAGTGTGCTGATGAAGTTTTGTGACAGGTTACAGATTAAAAAAAAGAAAAACACAAACAGTAACGTTAACGCTACTTGGTGTTTGTAGTTTTAATTTGGATCTTATTTTGGCAGGGCCTGAAAAGCCCCCAGGAGAGCATGGCAGACCTCAGTCCTGTGGAGAACCTGAGAATCCCGAGCAAGGTAAACTTCAAGTCGAGACTTAGACTGCAGCTGTCTGGTTTAATGCATTTGGACAGAATTCATCATAAAATCAAAGTCTCTCCATCTACCGCCTTGTGAGTAGATGGCTGCATTTCCCATGTTCATCTGGTTCATTGTGCTGTAAGGTCTGATTACTTCAGTCCTTACTTTAATAGTTTTGCTGACAGTTTTTAAAAAGCTGCCATATTTTATTCTTTTTGATCCACAGTGAACGCCATCAAAGGAGGGATTATTTTAGCAATTGCACTGCTGTTGTTGGACACAGCTGCAAGTTGTAACACAGACCTTGAGTGAAGTCGTTGTCATTACCCAAAGTCAGAAGCACTAATATTAGTAGTAATGACACCACAAGGCTGTCAGTATTACTAAAGATTTAATTTCTTAATGAATGTGTTGATGATTCATCTGCTATACATTGGATTTCTTTTTGTAGTGCTTTCTCTAAACGGCAGTTGTTATATTACAGTTGTGCACAATGATTGAAGGCTGCTGTTTATATCAGTTAAACAGACTTCATGCCAGTCCTCCTCACCCCACGGAGTTTGTGATGCAGACCCTGTTATAAGAGTATTTGAACATTTTTGGCATGGCAGCGTTTCAAATTGCACTTAGTCATGCTTGGTCACAGGAAGCGTTTGTCACTATCCCCTTTGCACAAATTCAATTTGTCAAGTGTCGATGGAGCAAAAAGGCAGAGCAGCTCTATTTCACGTTTAGTTACTTACGTTCATTCCTAGCTTCGCTGTGGCTTTTCACTGTAGCGATGACCTTCAGTAGATGACTCTGAGTACAGTTTTGTTGCTCTATTTGTTCACGGCGCATGAGCCAGGTCGACTGAACAAGACGTTTAACCCTTTTGGTTTTTGCACACTTACCTTTTACGTTTTCTTTTGTATGGTATGCCGTGCTGATGTAGCGTGTGATTATTTTCTGCTCAGGCTAATGCAGTGCTGTGATAGATAAGACTGAAAAGAGAGTGCATTTTTGTCAGTTCACTGCTTTCCATTATAAGTTCAACTTATAATGGAAAGCAGTCACATTTAATACTCCAGTAATGGGAGGTTGTTTTGTCATATTTGTGTAATGCCTTGTAGATCTGCAGACAAACTTATCCACCTTTTGAAAAGATGAGCAGATATTTAATCTCCAGGAGTAATTGGAGTTAAATTGAAAGCAGACAGTGTCTTCAATAATGATTTTTTTTTTTCAATGGGTACCTGTGTCTCTTGGCCTTGGTATCAGGTGATGTGGTCAAACTGGATATGCAGTAATCAAACACTTGTTTTGTTTGTCCTTGCTTGTAATATGCTCATTTTTCAGTGCTGGACTGAGAACTCAGGGCATCATTGTTTGTTGGCTTTATACTTTGGCTTCATTTACTTTGCTTTCATTTACCTGCTGGACCTCTCAGCTTACAGGAAAATAAGATGGGGCCCCGACACAGGGCAGGCTTCACGTAAAAGTAGTCCTCCTTCATTAAAGGAGAAATAGCCCTCTGCAGGACTAAGGCCAAGGTGCTATTATATGATCATTTTGATAAATACTGAGATCATTATTATTTAACACATCGCGATGCAGTTAAAATTAAACTTGAACTTCCTCCATTGACACGATACTAATACCCACTGATTGGAACCATTGCTGTGTTTTCATTTCTTTTTCTTTTTTTACCCATGAGTCACATCGTTTATCATCCTTCACGTGCTGACAGCAACATCTGGCTAACTGCTGGGGGCAGGCCTGATGTGTGCGATGATTAAGTAAATGCTGCAATTCAGTTACTGTTTGGACACACTTTGAGGGTTTGAAAGCAAGGTCAAGATAAATGTGCAGTAGTTGGTCTGTGGCTGTGGCTTATCTCTCTTTTGTAGTATTTAAATGGAAGGACAATCATTCAACGCATTCATCAATAATGAAAGTACCTGTTTGTTTCAGTCTGGCAGTGGTGGGTTAATACAGTCTGAAACGGGGTCAGACCTCATTAAATGGGCTAAAAAGTATGTAGAGGCAATTTTTTTTTAAACCTATCAGTTTGATGGTTTTTTAGTGATTAATAGAGGTTATTAAACTTTAGATGGATGGTCTTCATGTGAGATGCTTGGGGATCAGTGTTGTTTTACAGGGGTAGTGGAAATGGGTGTTTTAGGTTATTTGAATGTTTTGCTATATTGTTGCAATGAAAAATTACAAGATTTGCAAAACCTTTGTAAGATGTTGGAAGCTTTTCTTTTGATTGGTAATCCATAAAAGGGAAAAAATAAAAAATTGTCGGGGATGGTATTTTCACTTTTTTTTTTTTTTTTTTTTCGGGCCC
>VVHJ01022075.1:0-12624 GCA_015107715.1 Tylochromis polylepis
TCCAGAATCTTACTAAGAAAGGGAAGCTTAGAGATGGGTCTAAAATTTGACATGACTGAACTGTCTAAGCCTGGTTTCTTAAGTAAAGGATGTATGACTGCATGCTTAAACTTCTTTATATATATATATGTGTGTGTGTGTGTGTGTGTGTGTGTGTGTGTATCAGTATTATTCTGTGGGAATTAAGTCTGTGGAAAGCCTAACATTTTCAAAACTATGACAAGAAATACAGACTGCAGAGATGACGTTCCAGCTCAAGACTGTTAACATGAAAACTTCCATGGTAACAGTCAAAACAATAAGAGGTCAGCAGTTGAGAAACACAAGAGGGGGAAAAGAAGCATCCAGACTTCTGGAGAAACGTTCAGAAAGTTGTTGTTTTTTGGGGGTTTTTTGGCCCTTCTTCTGGCTTAGTTTCCCACACAGTCAGATTCTGTTTCCATGAGATTCTTGTGCTTATTGGCTCCTTTGAGGTCTATTCACAGAATTTCAATGACTCTCACCTTTTGTGGATGTCAAGGCATTATCCTCTTGTAGAAGCCACCGGCCTTTTTAGGGCTACTGTGATGTTTGCATCCAGAATTTCCTTGCATTTAAAATCTGTTATTCACATCTTATTAGGAGTCAGACTAGCTGCAGCACAGCCCCTAAAGCATGACATACTCCATGCATAACTGTTAAAAAACTTTTATCTTAATGGAAATCTATGTTTTCCTTTTTTCAATTATACCTACCACTGAATCATGTCCGAGGTCTAGATTACTGTCATCAGTCAAACTCTTGTTTCTGAAATGCTGTGAAGTTACCGTGAATTAAATCTTCGATGTCATATTGTGGGTTTTGTGGAAGTGGTTTGCTTTTTTTTTTTTTTTAAAGAAAACCTCAAGCATTAATCTGTTATCTAAGACCGGTAATCCAACTAGCCACAAATGAACTCCTCCTCTGGACACATGGTCTGCATGGTTAGTGAGTTCAGCTGGCTCTTTGCAAGAGTTCTAGTTTGATCACTTTACCCAGAAATTCTCCCTTTAGTCACAGTGGTGTGGTTGTGGGAACTTTCACCATTTTCAAAAAACCGAAAGCTCAATGCTGCTGACTAAGCGTCTCCAGAGCAGATTAATAAATGTTATTTTACTACAACTGAAAGCAGCTACTGTTTGAAAAGAGCTACGACAAGTGTATGGAAAAGTAAGAAATGGAATATCAGGAATCATACGGTGGAATAATCTTTGGGTTTTACAAGAAACCAGAGATGACCTAATAGGCCAGAGAATGCATGCTCTTCAAGTTTGGGTAGCAAGGCAGCTCTAGTTACCGAGTAAAGGTGTGTTTCAAACGGGATTTAAAAATGTTAAGTGTTGGAGAGATCCTAATTTGAAGAGGCAGACCGCTCCAAAGTTTAGCAATCGCAAAGGCCCCCTCTGTGTTTCAGTCTGCTTCTAGGAACAACCAGAAGCAACTTATTAGCTGACCTGAGAGTTCTATTTGGAGTATTTTTAGTTAAAAGATCAGAGCGGTATGTTGAGATCCTCCCTTGGTCTCTCCGATCCTTTTATTTCTTAGCTGAAAACAATAAACAGTCTTGACTCCGAAACACTTGCGAAGCTTCTTTATTTACCAATGCGCATTGGGAGATCATACCATGCTAAAGGCAGATCTGAGGGAGAATCCCTCAGTCATACATTTATACATTCTGGTCTTCCCCTTGGGGGTGGTCCCCTTGGGCTTCACAGCATGTCATAAAACACTGGACATTTCCTTATATGGTAACAAAAGCAACTCACGCTTGAAATGGTGTGTGTAGGTATGTGTGATGTCAGCGCATCTATAGCGCATGCTGAGGGCATGGTCAGCAGTGAGAAAGGCCACTCGTGAAACTAACATCTATGAACACCCCCTCTACGTCTCATCTATTCTTTTCCCTCACTTGTACACCTCCCCCACCTGTGGTTTCCTGTTTTGTTTTGTTTTTTACTCCCTTCTGCAGAACTTGGCCTTAAATGATCTTCTTCCTTTCACAGGTATGAGGGAGCTAATCCATTTAGAGACTTAAAAACAAGCAATAAAATCTTGAAATCAATTCCAGAACGTACTGGAAGCCAGTGTAAACGAGCCAAGACTGGGGAAATATGGTCGCGTTTACGTGTGCCTGTCAAGAGTCGGGCTGCAGCATTCTGGACAAGCTGAAGACGAGAGAGCAGAGCCTGGCTGATACCGAAATAAATCAAGCCTGGATGAAATGCATGAATCACTTTCTCAAAGTCAGCAGATGACAAACTGTTCTTAATTTTTGAAAGGGCCCTGAGCTGGAAGAAGCTGGCTTTTACAACAGATCAACATATCAAGCACAAAGATATTAGCAATGTCTAAGTGCTGCGATTTGCAACTGCCAGCAGCTGGATGTATTGATATTTGAATCTTTTTTTCCCCCTTCCAATTATGTCAAAGTAGACAGAAAAAAGTATAAGCAACATTACGGTTTAGACTAAAAAAAAAATGCTGTCTTCCCTCAGGATGAAAGTGTTATCAACAGCCGACTGAATCTGAGCGCAGAGGAAGGTGAGACATTTTTACTCACTCCTGACTCCATGATTGTCTTCTATTCTGTACTGGATTTTTGATTTACATTACAATTTTTAAAGGGAGATCTGATCAAACTAATCACATTGGCATGCCTTGCTTGCATGCTCTTTCAGAAATGCCTCCACATTTTTCCACGCATGTCAGTGCTGTCTGTGAAGGTTCTCAGTCATCCAGGTCATCGTAGTCTAAGGAGCTTGGAAAGAAAAGCGTCTGGATTTCTTTAAGTTTCTTGAAAACTTAAAGAACTTAAAGAAGTCCAAGCACCTTAATCTCAATGCTGATTTCTCAAAAAACAAAATCCCCTCATTGAATGGAAAAGGATAATAGCAGAAAAACACATATTAATGAAAATGCCCTTGCTAGTGGGGAAATCATGAAGAAAATTATTCTTAAAAAAGAGAGGGCATTTCTTTTTCAGCATCTGCTGCAGAAAAGAAGCACGCACTTTTTGGTCGACCCCGGATGCTGCAACCTGACCAAAGTTACTGCATCCTCTACCAGGAGGGATTCATCAGCGCCTATAGCCACAAAGCCCTGATGCCCCTGTGGAGCTCCTTCACCATCAATAAGCCGGTAAGTCCATTGACTGGTGACGGGATGTAATGTTTTGGGTTGGTTTTTTGTTTGGTCTTTTGGAGGGGGGCACCTATCTGATCACACGTTTTGGTTTCAGATTGAACTATCTTCTTATATGACAAACAAAATTACTGACTCGCAGTGAATAAGAATTATGCAGTCATAATGTTTTCATTTGAATCATGGATGGGAGAAGTATGAACTTGCAGCATTTTAAATTTCCCATGCAAACACTAAAAGTGCCTGTGGGCTGTTAGGAGCAGGTTGGATTCAATACAAGGGGATTTTAGAGGAAATGTGTCTGATTATTTTTTCCCCATCTATTCACTCTTGTGGAATGAAAATCTGGATCTAAGAATAAAACACTCATCATTTTATAATTATGATTTAAGCTGATGTTTCTAAAATGTGAAATTGCCCTATATTAAATATTTAATATGTGAACTATAGAATAGTTATGCACAAGTGCTAAGTGTACACTAGTAGTCTTCTAAAGTCATCTGAATTTGATTAAATATGTATTTACCGTCTCAACACATAATTCAGCAGGTAGTTGTTTTATCATATTACTCAATGACAAATTATAATGAGAAAGCAATAATCGTCACACTTTTGACCTATCAGGTTATAAGGTATGAATGACTGTCATGTCTCACATTGTTTTAAGTGTTACTGCTTATTTTGTTTGGGGATATTTCTTACCTTAAAACAAAAAGGGCAAAGACACATGTCGAAAGATTTCAATGCATTTAAAATATGAAGTCAACTAATGCGATATTCAAGAAACACAATACCACTGGGCATCACATATAAATACAGACTGCTACAACATTATACACTATATAAACAATACATAATGTATCATTTAAATAGAAAATTAACAAATGGTCTAAAAACAGAGGGAAAATATTTCTGTCAGGGGCTGGGTCTGCGACCCATTTTCAGTTTATTTTATATTTTTGATTTCTTATGCTATATATTGAGATAATGTTAAGTTCTAGTATTATTATTAGTGTGTTTGAGTTTTAATCTAGTTTATGTTTCTTCTGTCTCCTTATTTATGAGTCTTTTCCTGTCCTCTGTGTTTTACTGTTAGTTATGCTTTCGTCTCCCTTATCTGTCTCTCCTTGTGTTCCGTGTCTCGCCAGTCTATCATGTGTTTCATGTCTGTGTGTCCACGTTGTCAAGCTCGTGTGTCATGTCAACGTTCCATTATGTTTCCTGTTTTGGTTCTTTTTTTAAAGACTTGTGTTTCCATGTTCAGTGTATTTAGTTTTGCCTCCCCTATTGCGTCATGTTCATTTGTGTCAGCTGTGTTTCCCCAGGTGTTTCCACTTCCCTTATTACCCTTCTGTGTATTTTAGTCTTCTGTCTTCCTCGGTTCAGTGTAGGTCCATCTGTTTACCTTGTGTCAAGCCACGTCATGTCTCAGAGTTTTTCATGTACCTGTTCAGTTCCATGTTCATGTCTCTCGTCATAGTTTTCTTAGTTAGTTTAGTTATTTCCCAGTTTAGGTCTTTGTTTAGTTTTCGGCTTTGTTTCTTGTTCCTTCGTTTTGCAATCAGCTATAATAAAGGCTCGCTTTTTGTTTAAACCTCAGTTCCTCTCTCCCGTGTCTGCATTTGGGTCCACACCGCAAACACACCAGCTACTCCGCCATGCCGATTTCATTATTTTAATGATAATGATGCACAGATTTTATCACCTTAAAAGTGGTGATTTAAACAACAGTAGAAATGCAGCGTGGATGAAGTTTGGCTAATGATCTTCGACTTGGACTGTTAAAACATGAATTTGAATGCAACTTTATGGCCAAGTTTAAACCATGCAGTTTGTGCCAGCATTGCATTTCTTCCTACCACAGTCCAGTTTGACTTTCTCTGTTCCAATTCAGAAGCGTGCACACACACACACACACACACACACACAAAAAAACAAACACACTATTGTTACTTCGAGGTCACTTAAATGCTGTATTTTTGAATTGTCTAAAGCACGGGCACTGCGCCTTCTGTTTGAAAACTAGTGTGCATAAGTTGAAAAACAGGTGTAGTAAACCCTCACAGTTTACAAAAATTTAAAATACATATTTCCTCAAATTGAAGTGTGGCTCACTTTGGGGTCGTACTCCCTGTGCTTGGTTTGTTCTAAAAGACTGAAGATGATGCAGCAAAGTGTTTGTGATAACCAGCTTTCAGATATGATTTTTATTTTTCCTTTGGCCGAAATATTGAAAATGACTGTTAAAAATTATTTTTTGAAATCAAATTCTAATTGAAATGACTAAAGCGTGTTTCATATTCCTGTAGAATAACCTGGACCCATTGCCTCCAGTCACACCAGATTGTTTGCGGGCTGATGTGAGAATTTCAGCATCTCAGAGTCCCAGATGTGATCACTATAATGCTACTGAAAACCTGAGTTCAGCCTTCTTGTACCCACCCAGTACGTATCTAGCCTCACATAAATCCAAACTGATACAACAACCACACTAACTGAGCTTAAGTCAACCTGGAGTCAGTGCTGAAGGACCGTATGAGTACACGCAGAGTCACTACCACAGTGATGTTCTATCTGAACATTTCCTTATGGATTTATAATAAGATGGGCAGTTCCGTAGCAGTGACACTCACTTCCCCAGACTCCCCCACACTTCATTCCCCACAAATGTATCTATAGACCATTTTTCAAACTTGTCTAAACTTGGACACAATGACTGTCCAAACACTGACATCGAGAGTGAGTCAGTGTTTGGACCGTGACACTACAGAGCCACACAAGTAATCCTGATCAAAATTCTCAGGAGTTTTTTTTGTTTTGTTTTTTTTGTTTTTTTTTGTAAGAGCATGTCTAACTATGGAAACAACATTAGCATCTGGATCCTGCTCTACAAAGGTACTGGAAAGAAGTATATTTTTTTTTAAAAATCGTGAAGTATATTAAAAACATAGAAAAAACACAAATTAAAAATGAATTGTTACTAACACTGCTACGTTTCTGACAGTGGCACAAATATAATACATATATCAAAGTGTAGCCCTGTCTAGTTTCAGTGCATCGTGTTACTTAGCAAAGCTGCTGTAACATTGAGATAATGTCCAATAAGATAATGTGGGTAAACATTTATACTTGTCATCAAATATTTAAGTTCATTTAAGTGTATTCATCAAACTGAGCATGTGTATGCACATAATACAAGTTGTGCTATTCTACGGCATGGCACTTGATGGGTTACATTCCATAAATGAGCTGAGCTGTCAGGACCGCCTGTGTGCCTGGCAGGAATAGGACCAAAACTGCAGAAATCTGGAGACGAGGAGTAAAACTCAAAAATGACTTTATTGTTTGAAGTCACAAACAGCAGGCCAGGAGCAAATAATCCAAAACTACAGCTCACAAGGAAAGACACAAAGAGAGACACACTTGGTAAGTAGGACACAGGAAACACCATAGAGCACAGCTGAACAGAATCTGACAAACAAGACTAGGGGAAGCAAAAACTGAACATACACGGTGGGACTAGAGACTATCGAAATAATACTGTGGCTAATACTAAGACCAGGATGAATACACAAAGACAGAAGATAACAAACACAGAGACAAGACTAGAGGGACAGAATAGGAATACAAAATGAGATTATATACCTTAACACCATAATCAGAAGACTCAATAATACAGAATACAGAACACAAATATAAGATGATCAAAAATACAAAACTATAACAGTGCTAAAGATCCCCCAAAACTCAAAAACCCAGGGTCCAAGACACAAGTAGACAACTGCAAAAGAAAAATGATTATATTTTTGAGTCAATATCTAGTCACCTTTGAATTTGACATAAGGACCAATATATACAATTTAAGTAAAATTAAAAAACTGCTTTAAGGTCATAAAACAAACAAATCTACATATTTCACAATTTCTAGCCAGAAAATGTCTATAAATGGTTTAAACTAAATTACTGTATAGTGATATAGAAAACTGTGGCAACATCCAATATACCATTGCCTATGTTTGTGCTACATTTTTGATAATGTATTTGTTTTTAGAAATAACAGAAGTAGATTTCACTAGATGCATTTGCTGCATGTCTAAACATTGACTTGCTTTTACTTGCTCTATAGTTTTTAGGTGAACTGGGTATATAACCACCATTTTTATGCAACAAATTTCACTCATTTCCAGAAATCCAACACAAACAATATCCACCTCAGCATTTAGAACAACTACTGAACTATGTGATTCAGGGTTTCGTCAGCTTACCACAGTTTTGACATAATGACCACAAGTATGGGAGTAGGTGGGAGTGAAAAACACACTTTCCTAAATTCTGGAAGAACGTTGACATTTGAAATACTCTAGGCCATCATTGATTGGTCAGATACAAAAATGTCACTATCTGAGAAATCCATGTGGTTTTGCAGCCTCACAGTGAGTCCTGGGGAGGCCTGATACACTCTGATTAAAAACTGTTTAATTTCATTACATTTTTTGAGCAGTCTAGGTTTATTTAAACAGTGATCCCTTCAGTTTCATATGCTAAATGTTTCAGTGCAGGGTAGTTGGTGGAGAACCTGACAAAAGCCTTACAGTTCATAGCCACAGACTTAAAAAGATGTAGCCTATAAATTTTATTGGGAGTGGATAATAAATCTGCAGTGTCCAATGATCGCTGACTCTGCTGTTACACCAATAATACATTGATTATACGAGTGGTCAGGTTAAATATAAGAAATAATAGAAAGACACAAACTTATGCAAATGAATGTGATCTCATCTGTGCTTTCATGCTGCAAAGATCACATGAATGAGGAAATGGGAAAAAAAAAGATTGAATGAGTTTGTGGGTAGACAGAGAGAAACAACATTTGGTAACAAAACCTGTTTAACGGACTCCCTTACCACAGTAGCTGACAGATAATTATTCATAATTTATAACAGTTCTCGATACAATGTAGCTACGGCTCAGGAGGCAGAGCCCCAACAAGCTAAATACTAATGAGATGGTTGGTGGTTCCAGTCTGCATGTCAAAGTATCATTGGCCAAGATAGTGAAGTTGATCCCAGTCATTTTGGAGGATATTTCATAGAGAAAGATACTGTACTCATAAATATACACTGAGTAGTGTAGTTACATCTTCCAACAAATTGATGCACCTTCATACTCAAGGTAGGAGGCATCAGACGTATGTTTTCTCATCGGAGAAGGCAAACCCAGAGGATAGAGATGACACTCACCTGTCTCTAACACATGAAAACGTGTAGAAACATGCTTATTTATTCACAATATTATCAGAATTACTTATTGTCACGAGGTTAGACATGTGACCCTCCTATCTCCAGACGGTTGCCATGAGCTGGTTTGACAACAACAGCTGGTTAAAAGCCAACATTATGCCAGCTAATGCTAAGCTCGAGTGTTCTGAAAGCCACACGTTCCCTCTGATAAATAGTTTGATTACATTTTCACATCATGTGAGAGTCTGTTAGATCCATTCCAAAGAATGTTGAAGTGGATCTGATGTGGGCTAACAGTAACAAAAACCGCAGAGCTCACAGTCAGAAAACTGTACACTTGAATTTTGAGGTTAAATCAAAGAATTCAGTTGACTGCAGTCTGCAGCCTTCTTGATATTGATGACATTCGATAAGGTTTAAAGTTCTCCACACTGTGGAAACACCGTACAAATTTCTGTGTGGAGTTTGCATGTTCTCCCCGTGTTTGTGTGGGTTCTCTCCGGATACTCCGGCCTCCTCCCACAGTCCAAAGACATGCAGTTAGTGGGGTTAGGTTAACTGGTGATTCAAAATTGCCCATAGGTGTGAATGTGAGTTTGAATGGTTGTTTGTTTCTCTCTGTCGGCCCTGCAACAGACTCAGGGTCACCAGTCTGTTACCTCTCGCCACATCCTCCTGAGAATCGAGGAAAAAAAGAATCTTCCCACTGAACTTTTTTTGTGATTTCCTTCCTCTTTGGAGCTTAAAGAGGCCACCCAAACACATGAGATATCAATGGAGAGCCCAGGATATCCTCTATTTAGTACATCAGGACTTAGTAGGGTAGCTCAAATAAGTCAAAAGATATAGACCAAAAACAAATGTCAGTTACAGAGGACATAAGTGAATAGGATGGTTCTCAGGAGGATATGACAGCTAGGATAGGCCCCAAAACAGGAAGCCAGTAAAGCATGAGAACCCAGCGCTAACTGGAGGAAAACAGGCCGATACATTTTTCTCTGGTCTCACTTCCACCTACCAATCAGTTGCATGTCCTTCTCTGTGCAGCTGAGTGTAGCAGGAAGAGGCCATTGTTTATTTTGTGAATTTCAGGCAAACGGTATCTGATACAATGCGTGAGAACTTGGCACACTTGCACTGAATAAATAAATGTTTAACTGCTCTGACAGTGGCAGAGACTGTGAGACTGCCATCCTTATCATCATTCTCTGCAGGCAATGGGAATAGCTCAAAGTGTTTTAGTCGAGCGATGAAAGATGTGGATCTTCATCCTGAATCTGGTGCGTTTTGTTCTTAATATTCACACAAAAAGATCTGCATCACTTGATCAGCTGACTCTTGAACGCTACCGAGTGTCTTACGAAGTTAACTATTATATGTCATGCCTTCTAGGCTTCCAGTAAACAAGTATCCTCAGGTCTAATGATGACCCACTATTGGCAGCTTGTGGTGATATGTATGATACTGCTTAATTATCACGAAACCAGAAACATCTTTTTACCAGCATATTTAGTGAAATGTGAAACTTTACATTTCGAGTTTCCAATATTTTTAGACTCCTTTTCCTCTCCTTTGACCAGACTTTGGTTGCATGCAGGTAAGCAGTCAGTATGAAAGGCAGAATTGTCATTCTTCAGGAGACTGAGCTATTTACAGTACAGCAAACTTTATTAAAACTGTTAACAAAAGGAGCTGAAACAATGAAATGGAACTATTTAAGTGCTTTAACTTTCTTGTTTTGTTCTAATTGGCCCAAGAACACAGTCCACAAACACCTGGTTAGGTCATTATGTGGCCTTCACAAATAGACAGGAAAAACAACCATAAACTGGCTTCAGTGGAAACTAAATGAGTTATCCATTTCCTGAGCCAAATGAACTGAATTCTGTAAAATATCAAGAAATGTTGATAGTGAAAATGCACTGCGAACCATTTGGGGTGAATCATAGAAGCAGAAGCCTCGAGCATTTGCAGGGTAAACTTTTTTTTAGTCGGAGTAAGTGACTAAGTTTGAGATTTTCCTTTGAACAAAGGATATTTGGTAAACTCAGATGGGCCAAAGGGAAGTCAGGCAATCTGTGTGAAATAAAAATGCCTCTATAAACATGCAGGAGCAGATGTGGCTGCCTTGCAACAATATTGCGGCCATAGTGAAGTGTAGGTCAAGGTCAGGTTTATTTATATAGCACATTACCAACAGTCCATGCTGCACAAAGTGCTTAACAATGTAAAATGCCACTAAAATAAATAAAATGCAAAACAACAATGCAGTAAAATATAGAAAAACAAATAAATAAATAAAATAGTCAATAAAAACAACTAAAACAACAACAACAACAACTGAGGCTGTTAAAACCAAAATGTTTGGGTCAATGTGTGTTAACATCCAGACCATAAAAATGTGCCTTTAACGATTTAATGTTCAAGAGTTTGTGCAGATCTGATATTAAGAGGAAGACTGTTCCAGAGTCTGGGACCTGTCACCACGAGACTTTAGTCCGTGGAATAGTTCAGGTTAGTTTCGACCTGGACCTCACGGTTCTTTCTGGAGCATAAATAAATAGGAGCTCAGACAGGTTAGAAGGGGCTCGACCATTTAGTGATTTAAAAACAAAAAGTTACATTTTAAATTGGATCCTGTAAGGAACAGGGAGCCAGTGTAGAGAGGCCAACACTGGGGTAATGTGCTCCTTCTGAAGGTGGATAGTGCCTGCATGTGTAGGCTTGCCACTCAGATCTGTTAAAATCACTTTATAAAGTTTTGTGTCTTTTCCCCAAAATGTGCCTCATATTATATTTCTAATGTACACAGGAAAACTTGTGATCATCATGATGTCACTATTTGGTCAAAATAAAGTATAGACATGATAATTCATGTTATTACAGTAAGGCAAGAAAAATATTAAGTGCACTTGCCTACATCTTTGAGAATTGATACCCCTGCTGGCCACTACAGTGAAGCTGCTGTGAACCTCACATTGTTTCACATGCATGCCTTTTGGTTACCTGGTTGCTGACAGGCTATTTGGGAGCAGGGATAAGGCAACTATTATCATCATCATCATCATCCTACTTAAGACTGTCTGAATTGCATGTCACTCTCATTAATAATGTCTTTGATATGGTACTGCCTCTCACCATCTGTTACAGTCTAAAAGTCATCATTTCTTATTGTGTTTTCGCAGATCTTAATACGACGGCGGAGCAGCAGTATGATGCTTTACTGATGAGTAATGTGGTACCAATGTACCCTGAGTTTAAGAGTAAGTGCAAGGTTAAATGTCACTGAACAAGCTGTAATGCACAATATTATTGGAGGTTGTAAAAAAAAATGTGTTGCTTAAATTTGTCAAGTATGGCTGTGTAGTAGGCAGAGTTGGATGGCAGGATTCAGAAACAAAAGTTTAAAAAACACAACAACGACAAAAAATAGCTTTGTTGCTGAACTTAAAATTACTCCAAAATAATACAGATCAAAAGGACATAGAAGCCAAATTAACAAACTCTTCTAAGGACCCTCTGGCTCAGATTAAGACGGCATCGTGGAAGACAGA
This sequence comes from Tylochromis polylepis, assembly GCA_015107715.1. Taxonomy (NCBI): domain Eukaryota; kingdom Metazoa; phylum Chordata; class Actinopteri; order Cichliformes; family Cichlidae; genus Tylochromis; species Tylochromis polylepis. The sequence goes on from VVHJ01022075.1 coordinate 11,954, forward strand.
GTGCAGCTGTGCTGCAGAAGACAGAGTGCAGCTGTGCTGGCTCAGGACTCCCCCAGAGGGCCAGGCAAAACAACAGTCAGAAAACATTTTATCATGGGCCATCTCTGAGACATCAGACAATGTTTGATCTGTGGTCTGAGAGACACAATGCTCTGATACTTTATTATTGTTCAGCTCAGTCTCCAAAAACTCCCTGTTGTTATTGTCCAACTCTAAAATAAAACACTTTAAAGTCTTCGGCGTGGAAAACCAAAGTCTCTGCTTTAATCTCTTCTGGCTTGTAAAGAGCACGAGAGAAAAAACTACACTGCTCCAAAAAATAAAGGGAACACTTAAACAACACAGTGTAACTCCAAGTCAGTCACACTTGTGTGAAATCAAACTGTCCACTTAGGAAGCAACACTGACTGACAATCAGTTTCACATGCTGTTGTGCAAATGAATAGACAACAGGTGGAAATTATAGGCAATTAGCAAGACATCCCCAATAAAGGAGTGGTTCTGCAGGTGGTGACCACAGACCACTTCTCAGTACCTATGCTTTCTGGATGATGTTTTGGTCACTTTTGAATGCTGGCGCTGATTTCACTCTAGTGGTAGCATGAGACGGAGTCTACAACCCACACAAGTGGCTCAGGTAGTGCAGCTCATCCAGGATGGCACATCAATGC
>VVHJ01022100.1:27206-59998 GCA_015107715.1 Tylochromis polylepis
AAAATATTCCTTTGGTAGACAAAGCTGACTGGTTATGAGAGGAGTAATGACGACGATCTCGCTCTGATTGTGGCAAGAAGGGAATCAAGTTGCATTTATGCATTTCTCTTTTTCTCTTATTAAAAAAGTAAAGAAACCTCCCCAGCAAACTACAATAATTAAGAGGACAGAGAGACAAACAGAATTGTATCTAAACCATATATTAAGCACAGATTTACTGCAAGTAAACCTAAAATAATCTGCAAAAGTTAGTGTTAAAGCAAGGTTAGAAGATGGACAAGTCCTGCAACACCATTCCCCAAGAAATCTTGCTGCTAGTGGCACTGAAGCTTCAATTATTAAAAAAATAATAATAAAGTAAAAATTACAGAAAACATGACATTTCATGTATGGCGTGTGAAAAACGAGAACACTATAAAATCTGGGGTAAAAATCAGCTCTTTAGATGCCCTTTGGGGAAACTCAGACATGGTGGAATGAGGTTTTTTTTTTTCTTCAACATCTGACAATAAATGTAGTTAAGTCAGCTCACAGCAATAAAAATTTACACCTGAGTTGACGCCTGGCATAGTTGGTGCTCTTTAAACTGGTGGGTTAAACCTTATAAAAGCTATGATGACAAACTCACAAGGCACCTTACGTTATCGATTAAATCCAGTTTAAGTGCACAAAAACACGAAGCTGGAGGACAGAGGAATGGCGTCCGATCACTGGTGTCGAACATCTCATGCCATGTTTGGACACTTCCAAAGCTTTGCTGATTGAAACCAAGCCATTCCTTGGTTTTTAGCTGCTGTGGTGAATTTACACAGAAAATACTACCAAATAATTAATGCTGTGAGTGTAAAAAGTACAGACGGGAACATGACGCTCCTCTCCCAAATCAGGAAAGCACATGTTAATATTAACTGAGCCACCTCAGTTTTTTCAGAGCATTAAGGGTTTAATGCTAAATTAACAGCCCGATGCAAAACTGATTGGAAAAAGGTTGAGACTCCAGACAACTTGAAGGATAAATCAATTGACTGTGTTAAATGCCCGACTTTAATTCAACTCCTACTTTGTTTTGCTCTGCACATATAAAGTTTCCCCCTGTTACGCTCTTTGGAGTGAAGCCATTCAAGCTTATGTCTTTTTTTTTTTTTGACGTACGAGTGCAAAATTCACCTTGGAGTGCGAAGTCTTATTTTGGTAAATCGTTCCATGCCACAAAATCGGTAAAATGCAGTGAAGGTACTGCTGAAAAAACATAAAGAGACCGCTTAAATCACACATTACTCCGTGCAGAAAAACTAAGAAAGACCCTTTCTGTTTCCAGAGTAACTAAGAAGGAGCAACCAAGTGCTGCAAATTAAATGCACTTAATTGATCATCAGCAAGTGCGAGCACCTCCATAGCACTTTCAACATGTTTTAAAGTCCATGACAGTACAATTAGAAAAAGCCTGAACAAGTGTGACTTGTTTGGAAGGAGGAAGCCTCTTCTCTCTAAAAGGAACATGGCAGCACACAGATTAGGTTTGCAAAGGTGCATCTGAGCAAACCACAAGATTTCTGGATCAAAAGATGCCACAGTCGGTGCCACATTTGGTGAAACCCAAACCCAGCATACCTGCACAAAGCCGTCACGCCAACTCTCAAGCACGGCGGTGGAGGGATGGTGATTTTGGCTTGTTTTGCATCGACTGAGTCGACCATGAACTCCTTTGTATACCAAAGTATTCTAGAGCCAAATGTAAGGCCATCTGTGTGAAAGCTAAAGCTTTACTGAAACTGGGTCATGCAACAGGACAACGATCCCAACCACATCAGCCTGAAATACTGCAGTGGGAGCTGAACAGAGGTATGCGCGATGAATGCCCGCAAAAGAAGAATAAGATAACACTCCTACTCAACTATGAGAGAGACTGATGAAGTCATCCAGAAAACAACGACTCAGAGTTATTGCTGCTAAAGGTTGTTTTATGAGCTCTTAAATGCCTTTGACCTGTAAACCTGTGACAATGGAGGAAAAGGTTTACACGTCACGGCTTATAGCATATAAACCAGAGCAGAAGTACAATTTTCTGTCGTTAATTCAGTTGAAACTTCAAACTCTTAAAAAGTGCTTGTAATAATATCCACAGGCCATCTAAACCCCGCCGGTCAGGGCTGCAGGATGGCAACACATTAAAATTCTCTTGTTATTTTATCACTCCAGCGTCTCTGATTTTGTGGCAGGAAAGATTTCTGTGGTGCTTTGTTGTTGCTTTTTTTTGTACCTTACATCAGAGATACTCAACTTGCTTTGCCCTGGTGTCACTTTGAAAAATGATTGGATGCCACGAGCCAGTTAATAAACATTAATATTTGTCAGATAAACTCAACAGTAATAATTTACTCTCCTGTAAAATAATTTATTTTTAAATACCTGACATATTAACCATAATAACTTGGACTTGCACTATATGATAAGTAAATAATATCTTTTATGGCATTCAGCAGCTGGATTGTAGCTGCAGTTGCTTTGGGTACAATTAAAGAGCCGGAACCTCTTCTATCCTTTTTATTTCGTGAATCTGAAAGGGTAGATATATTCCAGCTGACGCTCAAAGTGACCCTGACTTAGCCCATAAGTTGAGTATTACTGCCTTAGGTGATCGAAATTCAACATAACACCACACACTTGCTTTATTCTGACATAAACTACAATGGTCCCATCCAGATGCACAACTCAAACTTAGATTTAGGTTAAAAATTAAACAGCGGTGATGAAAATCTGATTCTGAATCCGTGCTTCTCTCGAAGTTTGAAGGAGTGGAAGCGGTGCTCAATCCATTTCTAGCAAAATGTAACAAAAGTTTCCCCTTTTTTACTGTTAAAAAAAAAATAAAATAAAAATCATTATTATTATTTTTCTACAAAAAAATCTGTGCATAGAAAAAAATACACATTGTTTCCAAAGTGCACTGAAGGTATACTTCAATACATAATAAAGCACAAGTGGGAGAATGTCTAATGTAATAAAGCTCTAAAATGAGCGCTCTTTGTCTGTGTACAAAAAAACAGAAAGAAAGGTGGGAGTTTGCTCCACACTAGAAACTTTGTGTGGAGAGTAAATGTCTTTTAAATATTTTAAATTAACCAATTTTGCAGGGAGTGCCTTCCCATCAGTTCAGGTTAAGTGCCAAAGAAATGAAAACAAGCGCACCTCTATAAAATTGACCAGAATAGAAATATAGAAAACTATTTTTTGCCTGGGCTTTAGGTCAATAGTCATTTGACTCTCCCGCTCTCAGAACCTCAACATTAATAATCAGCACTGTTATAAAGCTCCGAAAATACATTCACTGTGGACAGTCTGGGTGGAGGATGTGAGGGTCTGACACTGGTAAACACGCACACACACACACACACACGCACACGTGCACAAAGCGAGTGTTTGTGTGTGTTTTTCGACATACACAGTGGTATGCATTCATCAGACAAAGACTTTTTCACTCAAGTTCATGAGTCTGCTGTAATCAGGTTATATACCTGCGGGAGGGAGCGACAAGCAAACACAAGTGTGTTTGTGTGTGTCTGAGTGTGTCAGCTTCACAGGTGTCTGCTGTCGTTCAGAGGTGTTAGAGGTGTTTGACTCAGCGGGGTCAGAGCAACATGTACTGGTTGTCTATTGCCCGCTTGCGACCCCGGTCAGGTTCGAGCTCATAGTCTGAGTCCCGCTGAGGGATGATGGGAGCGTGGGTGCTGGGGTGGCGTAGTAGGTTCCTCCTTCCCACCGACTCACTCCGATGGAGTGGAAGCGGGGCTGACAGCGTGGGCTCAGGGACCGTGCCGGTGCGGGTAAAAGAATGAATTCCAGACTGGGAAAAGGAGCTGGAAGTGGAAAAGCTGGTGCTGGCCGTGGTGTTGGTGGAGCAGGAGGAAGGGGGCTGGCTGGAGCTGCGGGCCAGGCTGCAGTGAGCCAAGCTGGGCTCGGAGCTCCAGCGATGGAGGGAGAACGGGACGAGGAAAGCGCCTGAGAGCTGACCTGAGGGAAACGAGGAAATCAATCAGAGTCGTGGTGATTACATCCAGCGAATATGAGCTGTAGAAGTTGGTAATATAAAAACTAAAAAACTCTTTATTCAGTCTGGATTTCATATATGCACTGATTCACTGAGCTACTACAAACTGCAGTCCAACGCGGTGGAGCAGAACCACGAACCACTGGAGAAGCTGCTCCTTTTATTTGTATAAGTACAGGTGTACTGCCTTTACAAATGTGTGCATCACACTACTAATTCTGTGATAAACACTGTTGGTACACATTATTATTTGAATGAGGTCTGAATGCAGGAGTCTCACCCTGTGAAGGTGGGGTGGAGCCCGCCACTACGAAGCGGGACAGAGTGACAGCACCAGCAGCTCCACACTCCAGTGGGATAGGGAAGAGTCTGAAATGACTGAGCATGTCCATAACAGATGGGAAGCGCAGGTGCTGCACCCTGCACTGACCCCATTCTGTCAAAGAGAGGCGCAGGTGCTGCAGGGAGGAAAGAGGGGAAAAAAAAGTTGAGGAAACAGACGTTTCACGTTGGCTGAATTGAAGCAACAGCTAAGCTGCCAAATTCTTTTCCTAACCACAGTGATCAGTGTTCGCACTTGTTTATCTATGCTTGTGTAATGGTTCCTGTGTCTGCACAATTTTGATGTTTGCAGATGGGAAAAAAACAAAACAATTTGGGTTTCAAAAGACAATCCTCAACTGCCAGCACAACTGTACCCACATACTGATCTTTACCTTTGCTTTTCCCTGGTAGTTGAAGGTGAGGACGTAGTCGCCCCTGCGTGTCTCACTCTGTCGGACCAGAAACACCCCGTGTCCCTCTGGGCCGGAGCTCTGAACTAGGTGGGCCGCCTTGACACGAGAGATGGGTCCATGGAACCAGGGGTAGGAGAACAGGAAGTGATCTGTCTTTTGGATTACCTGCTCTGGCAGGGTGAAGGTAACAGGAGCTGCAGGGATGAACAAAGATGACGAACATGTTTGTCTCTGTCCAAATGTGCAAAACTGGCTGGAGTAATCAATATACTGCGTAAACTGTAATGGTTCAGTGTTCAGCTATGCTGCTTGTCTGTTTTTATCTTTGAGCTGCTGAAGAGAGCAAATAAGCTCTAAAAACACACCAGAAACCCGGTGACCACCCAGTTAAAGACAGAGGAACACTTATAGCAGACGAACAGGAGTATGTTGTTGTAGAGACTAAAAGCAGAGCTAAAGGAAAGCAAAACAGAAATAAAATAAATGTTTGCACTTCCTCCCCTGCTGTTACTTTATCTCTGGGTATACACATGTGATTGAGCAGGATAAAACAAAACCTGAGAAATATAAAAATAACAGTTTTGAAATGAAATACACAGCAACACCCTGATTATCAGAGGATGTGTCTCCAAGGTAACGTCCCCTCATCCCACTACTCACGCTGACTCTGACTTTCTGGCTCTGAGTTCCCTCTGTGATTGGCTGAGGCAGAAGTGTCAGGCGGGGACGGGAGGGGCTCCAGATCCACGCTGACTGACCTGAAAGACAAGAGCAGACTCAGATTATACACGCGTGAATGTTATTCTCTCTGTGGACTTTGGTTGGGATTATTTCACCACACCTTAGTCACATTTAGGTTTGACCACCGTTCCAATAACACGGATTCAGCTCAGCGTGTACACGACCACGGTGATGAAAAGCTGCTAAGATGCTTTATGTCTTTCATTTAGTCTTTGGGCTTCAATTTTTTCTTTACTTGTCACAAAAGGGATCGTTTGAAACCTCTTTGGTAGTCTTAGCCTTTACTTGCTATCATTAAAAATAGACAATTTAATACTATACTGCTATAATATTTCTCTTAGTCTGCCATCTATTTGTGACTGAGATGCAAACTGTTAATTGTCATTTGTTTATTGAGGTTTCTCTTGTAACCAAACAGCTGCTTGCCATAACAGATGCGATATAACCACATGTTGCTATGGAAAAATGTGTATTCCCTCACTGGTTGGCAGTGTTTCCTGGAGGTTTCTGGCTCTCGGTTGCAAAGTGCAACCTAGCGTCTGCTTTGGCTGCTGGCAGGTTGCCGTGGCTGTCTGTAGCTTTTCATGTTTGCCCGCAAAAACTCACTAAGTACTAAGTCAGCTGTAGCAGAACCTGAAAAAGTGCAATGCACACCAGAAATAAGAAGGTTCTCCTTCAAAGTAAAAGTTGTGCATGAACACTGGAGCCACCATGCCTCAAAAGGTGCAGCTCTTAATTTGAAGGCAAACCTGCAGCAGCCACTTGCAACTGGTTGGGAAATACTAATTTTTGCCTCACATCGAACGAACATCTGCCGGCAGATGTTCATGGATCGATCTCTAGGAGTGTGTGACTGCCACCTTATTCGCTTGACCCTGCATAGTCACTAAGTGATTAGTGGTCTGCAAAACCTCGATATGTAAGCTGCGGTCTCACCGTTTCACTGGTGGGGCTTTTATAAAGTGAAGTGCTACATCGAAAGCCCTTCGGGACTCACCCATTATTTTGATTTTCACAGCTGTGGACTCGAACATAACACTGAGTTGTGAGCTTAGACACTGCGTCAGCTCCAAACTAATCTACAACATATCAAAGATGTCATCTCCATCTTGTTAGAAGGGACTTCCAGAACGTCGTAAACACAGTTTGCATATCACAGCTCAACAGCCAAGATAACATAAAATCTAAAAACTGTAAGCTGCCTGCAGCTTTTATGTTTAACACTCATTATCAGCGGATGTACATTTGAGTATATGTCAATACATAGTGTACTGCACAAATCTAATTAACTGGTTAAGGAGTTGCACAATATCAGGCAACCAACTTCTACATTTGCACCGATTGTAGAATTTCTGAGACATTATGCAAACATTTAGACATATAGTATAAAAACGGAAAGCTGAGCTTTTTACAAAATAAATAAATGAAAAAGTGGGGCCTAATATTTTTGACAGAGGGCCATACGTTGCACACAGACTTCTATCTGCTTACCACCGGGAATGTATTACACTACTGAGGGTCCTCACAAGGACAGACGCAGGAAAGAGTGTGTGTTGGTGGGGTGAGTCTACTGACATGGAGGAAACTGCAGGCTGAAGGCAAACAAAGCCACAGACGGAAGTGAGTCCAGTTGAGATCTGAACTTACATTTCTTCTGTTTCACTGGTCTCTCTCTCTCACACACACACACACACACGCACACGCACACGCACACACACACACACACACACACACACACAAGCGGTACATTTGTGCCCCTTGTGTGTGCTGCTTCCCGACAGATGAGAACGGGAAGGTTAAAGAAGGAAGTTGGAGTAAAATCCTGCTTAAATGCTGACTTGAAACGAATAACAGGAAGACTTTACTTCTCACTGTGTGTGTGTGTTCATTCTTGTTCTTCTATCTTTGTGACAATCATTTTTCCCTGAGTAAGTATGGACATCATTTCACACAGTCAGCAAATCTTCAAGGAATAGAATTTAGCCCTCAGCACACTTAAAGCGCACTACACCTACCACATCTGACTACATCTGAAGAAAATATATCCCTCACACTGCCTCCCTGATGTCTCACCAAGAGTTGTGTGCCTTTTGAGGTCCTCTGTGATGATTCGCACAAATAAAACCACAGACTTTTTGGACAACAAGCCTTTTCCACAGTAGACATTCTGAGTTGTACTGATAGGAAAAGTGTGGCTGCTGTTAGTAGGATTAAGACTGACTCTGGTTTACATAAGAAACAATGCGTTGTTAGATTTGGTATTTGGACTGTGAAAGTAAAGCTTAAGTGTAATTATTAAAATTAATATTTACATTTGAGGCGTGTATGAACAGCACTGCAGAGTCACGATGATCCAAGCATTGCTTGGCGAAGTTACAAAAAAGAAACCAGCTTTTAGATGACATTAGTGGGAATTTAGACAAAAACAAGCTGGAGTTAAAATGGCACAGCGGCTCTATTGCTTGTACCACGTTGTTTAAGGTCCAGGTAATGCATTCAAAGGATTAGCAGATGCAAAGTACTACACACTTGATTTTATAACACTGGACTGTTATCTCTGTACGTCCTGTATTTTATTTTTAACTCAACACTGCAGCAAAAGTTGAGCCAGAATCATATGATTGTTTTCAAGCAGCCCTTTCTTTGTTTTATGTGAACATCTTCTGGCTCCAATGCATTTGTGGGCTGCTTCCATTCAAATAATGCAACACGCAGCTGCTGGTCTAAACAAAGCCTTGAAGAATCTAACATGTACTTACTTTAAGACATTTATTCAAATTTAACGGCAGTTCTTTTTCAAAGGTCATTGTTTTTTTTAGTGTGTGTGCACCTCCAGATATCTGCAGAAATGAGAAATGCCCTGAGATTCTCAGACCTCCCCCACACTTCCTTTCAGAGAAACGCACACTGACACACACAAATAGACACAGATTGTCTTTATAATGAAAAACAGAAAACCTGTGTACCACTAATTTTTATTCCAGGATTGGGTATTCCTCTGAGTACAGTTTGCACTGATTACTGCTAAACAGAAGACGCTTCAGGAGTGCGGTCTGCATCTCCTTTTAGGAGATGAATGATAATTCTGTCATCTTGCATGACTTCTACTCTTCTTACTTTTCCCATTTCTTTGCAATCCAAAGAAATGTCTTTCTTCTTTCATTCTTTCTGTCCAAAGTAGCGAGCTGACAGGAAATGAAGGGATCACATTAAAGATCTTAATAAACGGGGCCTTCAGGACTCTTAAAGCTGTCTCCTACTTTAACTCAGTTCCCTTTGAAAAGCTACATTTATTGCTACACATTCCCTCTAAACATCATACATTACCTCTCAAAAGTGTACAGCAAACATTAAGTTGACTAATGGTGCTGTTGACTGATCAGTTAGGAGGAATACTTCAAATGGAGCGAAGCTGAAACCAGCACCAAGCTCTACAGCAAATGATTGCACGGACAAACTTACACCAGAGCGAATACAAACTGAGCAGTTCAAGAAAAGATAAATACACTCGAGGCCTTGCACACACACACACACACACACACACACACACACACACACACACACACACACACACACACACACACACACACACACACACACACACTATCCCAGGAAATGGACAAAAAAGCAGTAATGAAAAAGGTGTGTGCATGTGCTTTTCATGAACACTTGCACGTGTGGGATGAAACACAACCCGAAGGAGATGCATTAACCCTCAGACAACAGAACCCAATACCTGAAGAACGTAATGAGGTATTATGTATATAGGAGTGGGGGCCAGGCGAGGGCTTATTTTAACAATCATTTAATATGCCACTGCAAACCCAGCTACCTTCAATAAACCACTGGGAAAGCTTTCAGGAATGTGTAAACTCACAAAGGATTTGGACTCTCCCAGGGCTGCAGCTTTTGCTTTTTCTAACAAAACCCACAAACTGCTTTATAATACGCACACAGTGTGTAAACAGGAGTGAAGCTCTGAACTTCAAGCATGTCAGATTAGCATTTTGAATCCTGGAGGGTCCAATTTTACCACAGTGACATGTCTGGACTGATAATCAGGCCTGTATGAATGAAAAATACCAACCAAGCATGCAAAAATAACCTGCCAGATGAGCAACTTGTTTACCAATTAACATCCACCAGGTTACAGTTGGGTTTTGTTTTAGGCACATGCTAAATAGGTAGATTTTCAAAACTACAAGTCTCATCCATTTTCATATTAACCAAACTCAAATCATAGACGGGTGCAGAGGTTCCCAAATGGTGTGACAAGATAAATCCAGGTATGTCTTGGGGTTTGTATGGTAAGCATATATTATTATTGCAACATACGACTGCATAAAAAACTGCAACTGTAAGTTTTAGGGAACCCTAGCTTGTTCACAGGATGTTGAATTATGAAAGTGTGACGCATCAAAGTAGCTGGCATCAGGTTAATGCGAGTGCAAAGAACATAGCACCTAAAAAAAAAGTAACCAAAAAAAAAGAAAGAAAAACTCTCAATAACACCACTTTTCTCATGGGTTCAGCTGGACCAGGGATGTCAGCAGGCCTCACTCTGAGAGCTCATCAGTCAGGAGACACTGGCTGAGAAAAACTTATTGACCTAATTGACTCGAGTGTTGGATCTAAACCACAGACATTAAGACTGTTTTTTAAACTGTGTGAAGCTGTTCGATAGGAGGATAGACAGAAGCTGTAGGTAGAGGGTATATTGGGGTGCTAGTTACAGATTTTGCAAATGGGCTATCAAAAGTACCCCCATCTAGCATTACAGTCAAAAGAAGCAATTTTTTTGCAGAATGAATGAATATGCATCAGTGTTCAAAATTTTGGCTGACCCCTTGATAAGTTTTGGGTAAAAAAAAGAGTTTGAAAGCCGCTGTCCTGGTGGATGTTAAGAGGAAGAGGTGGAGTGCCAAGTTATCAGCCACACTAGCAAGCTTCATTACCAAGGCCCATCAACAGTCTAGGGATGTTACTTAGTGATAACATACACATAAAAGAGCATAATTACACTCAAAATGTCAGGGGCTGGATGTCTGACCCAGCATTTTGAGTTTATTTTGTATTTTTTGATTTCTTATATTATATGTCAAGTCCTTGTGTTGTTGGTATTATTAGTTAGGCTTTAGTTGAGTTTTATTCTAGTTTAGGTTTCATCCATGTCCCCTTGTGTGGATCTGCTCTCGTCTTCTGTGTCAGGATGTCCTGTGTTGTCTGTGGGTTTCATGTTTTCAAGTTTGTGTCATCTCTACGTTTCTGAGTTTCCTGCTTTATTTTGAAAGTCTTGTGTTCTACGTTCAATGTGTTTAGCTTTACACTTCCCTTGTGGCGTCTTTATGTTTATTTATGTCAGCTGTTCCCTCATGTGTTTCCACTTCCCCTGATTACTTCCTGTGTATTAGTCTGTGTGTTTCAGTCATTCCTTGTCAGGTTATCTGTCGTTTCAGTGCCATGTTTCCACAGTTCATGTCCAAGTCTGTGTTCCATGCTATGTTTCATGTCCCAGGTATTCACATCCAGGTTTATCATGTTTAATTCTAGTTTACCCAGTTTATGTTTAGTTTTGTATTGCTCCCCCTTGCTCTTTGTTTACATTTATTTTCCCAGCTTTAATAAACAGCGTGTTTTCGGTTAAGTTTAAGTTTTGTTTCTTCACGTGTCTGCGTTTGGGTCCACCTTCTCACTACATACAGTCTGCTTCTCAGTCAGACTGTGACACAAAACTTCTGTTAGTATAATTAACTGCATAGTAACCCATGTTATTTGTTAGAAAATTTTGATAAAAAGCTGCAAAAGTCTCCAACATGGTCAACACTTCCAGTTTAGTAACTTGAATTTACTGAGGTGACGCCACCTGTAACCAAAGCTGCCACAACCCTAATTTTAATTTTTATTTAACTTTAAAAGATTAAAGATATATTAAGATATAAAAAGGTAAAATTCTTTTACCCTAGTCATAAAAGGGAAACTGACCAAACTCAAAGCTGTAAACATGGTTATTTCTGCTGTAAAGTTGGATATTCTAACATGAGAATCTATAAGGACTGGCTCTCTTTTGGAGCTACCCTCAAGTGTCCATTTGAGGAACTGCAGTTTTTGGTTCTTTCATATTGGCTTCAAGAAACATATTCCTACAAAGTTTCTTGACAAAGTAGTAGCAATACAAAGGTGGGTAAATGCACGCTATGATTGAGACTAAGAAGCAGGAGAAGACTATTTATATACATGAGGGTAATCAAGAAGAGTAGAAATAGACGGGCAATGAGACACTGCTGATTTCAATCAAAACAATAAGGAGGACGTAAAACCAGACACAAAACTCAGGAGACATTTAACTGCCAAACTAAAACAGAGAATAAGCAAGACTAACTAGACAAATTAATAAACTTGACATAGTGGAAGAGACACAGGAGAATGAGACAGGAAGCACTGAGGGAACAAACAGACTAATACAAACTGGAACCAGGAGCCCAAGACTGTAAAGACTAAGAAAATATATGAAAACTAATAATAAACAAGAGTTAATTAGAATAAAATTCCAAAATACACAGAAATCCTGAGAAACCATGGCACAGTTAACAGTTTTCTAGGCCTCACAGATTGCAGCCTGAAATAAAGTGATAAAAAGCTCAGAATTATGAAGATTGTAAAGTTTAATGGCTGCTAGCTCTCATATGAGATCGCATGGGTGTCATTTTAACATTTTGCATCATTTTCTACCTGTGAGAGGGTGAGCCGACTGCCAGCACGCTTGTGGTATTTATTTGGGCTCTCGAACTGAAGGTCCTCCCACCGAATCCTCCACAGCATTCCCGCCAGTTCCTTCTCCAGCTTCAGTTTCCTGCAGAAAGTAAAAAAGCAGGTGGTGAAATCAACAAGGTCACGACAGCACAAAGAACAGGAGAACTGGACTGGTTTGGGGTTGATGCAAAGGCCTTGACGTGATGTTTTCACCACAACGCTGCACCAGCTGGAACTAAAGCAATGATTAAAAGTCCTTCAGAGCCAAGGTGGTCTGCAGGAGAATTATGAGTTATTAAGCAAGCTAGATTTAATCTAGCAAGTCACCTTAAAGGAAAATGCAAATTAACTCCATTTGTTACGTTTGATCTCTGTCTTTCCTGTTGGTATTTCCTGAGATAGCAGTCTCAGATGTGATTACAGAATGCCTCACATACAGCATTTACGTGAAGTTATGTACGTTTGGTGATGCATTTAGGCCTGTGTTTATTTTTATTAGATTTTAACTTTACTGGCTCATATGCTCTACTTATTGATGCTTGGCAGTGAGGCACTATTTTAGGGGGAGTATCTTGACTCTCCTGAACAAAGGGCTCTTTCTTCCAGGCAAAATACAGAAACATGGAACATTTGACAGTAAACACCCAAACTGCTATTTAGTGAAATCAACTGAGCAACTGAGTTAGTGTAAATATAAGTTCATAAAATGATTTTTTTTTTTTAAAGGACTGTCACAGTGCACAATGTCCTTAGTTTTCCTTTGGTTCACTTTTCACGGTGCCTTCTGTCTCATGGGCCTTTCAGTTACTTCCTGTTCTATTTTGAAAGTTATTCCCTCGTCAAGCTTACTTTTTTTTTAAACTTCCTGTCTTTGTTCTTTTCCCGCCATTGTTTTTGTCTGATTTAGCTTACTTTGGCATTTTATTTCCCTGAACTGTGTTTGTTCTTGTGCATTCATTAGGGAAAACCAATTTCCAACTGGGAACACAAACCAGAGTCAAAGCAAGAGGAAATCTTGGGTTGCAGAGTTGTTCTCTCAACAACATGACAGATGAATGTACATATTTGCGTAATCAGAGAAATTTTGGATTAATGGTGAAAATTCATGCATTGCATATCATTTTTTTGCTTATGTTTGATTTCTAATATGGTATTAGTTTGCAAACATTAATTTCCCTTATGCAGAGTGACCCAGCTTAGAAAAATTATTTATTACCTGCAATCCTGATAAATAAGTAAGGTAAAGTAATTATATGATATGATAGAGCTATGAGTGTGTTGTCTAAACACTATGGTAATAAAATACAATACAACAAAAGAGTACATGAATGCAGGATTTAGACCGTTCCTTTTTTTTGTCATTTGGTGAAGTTGTCAACTTTTTGTCTTCTGTATTTCTCCCATTTGCATTTCCTAATAACCTTGTTGAACTTTTATTATATTTCCTTGTTGTAATTTACAACCACCTTCTTACTGCACCTTTTATTAATCTTGGCACATTTATGTTACTTTAAATTTTGGAAAGCCCCCTTTCCCTCTCTGTCTTACAACCCTCAAGCTTAATCAAGCTATCTTGGCAACTAAAATCACTGCATTACATTTAAAACAGGAATGCTTCACTTGATAACTCAAATAAAAATAATTTATTTGTGTCTGTGATTCCTTAAACAGTTTTCAATTATTTTTAAGTAAAAAGGAGTTAACCCAATATGTCTGAGTTTGTTGAGTTATTTTCATAGTTATTTTGGTCATTAAGTATCTGCCTTGAGGCGTCAACCACAAAACGTTTTGCTTCTCTAGGTGTGTTAGCCATTGTTCACTGTAAAACTACACAAAAAAGATTTCGGGGTTCACAAAAGATCCCAGATAACTTGCGGTTATCCTTGCCACACTGATGGCAAACTACGAAAAGTTTGGTAGGGAAATAACAAATTAATGGTGGGAAATATTTTTAAAATTAAGGCCTAGAAACCTGTCTGTACTTCCTAGTAACCAACAGTAACTAGGCAAAAATTTATATTCCCCAACCAGTTGCCAAGTGGTTGCTGTAGGTAAAGTCGGTTGCAGAAATGGTGCTTGCAATTAGTTTTATAGCTAGCAGATTATCTAGGCCTGTGCGATTGATAGTGTTGAGGAGAGTGTCACAACATTACATACATATGCAGCAGTCACTTGAAGGTTAATCATGAATCAATGTCCTTTATATCTTCGACTTCAGGTAATGGTACAGTCTTTGCAAATTTCTTGGACCACCTTTAGAAATCTGTCAAAAGCTTGCTTAAAACTAAAAATTACTTATTTCACTGAACTGAATTTGTTGAATTTTTATACCCAAATTTGATCTGGCACACTGGACTTCTCTGACAAGTCAGAAATTAAGCAAGCATAACATTAAACCACTAAAACTACTTTTTCTGTTCAGGAATGCAAGTAAATAATTGTAATTTGGCATCTTAATCAAAAGTTAATAATGTGCTTTACTAATTTTTTCTGAATTTCTTTGTGAACCAGTAAAGTTTAAAATCATGGATAAAAACAATAGTTATATTTCAGAATTAAAAATATTTTGATTAAACAGCTTGCACATACTGGTGGATTAACAGTTACAGACAAAAATAATAATTTTTGTAATTGCCAATACTGTTAATTTAGGGCAGCTATGGAATAAACCAACTATTACATTGGTTGGTAGAATCCACTTCACTACCGCTCTTTTATTTATTTAATCCCTGAATTGTAAGCCATAACTGTATTTTCGTACTTCCACTGTTTCCAACTATTTTTTTTAAAAGAACTATAAAAGTTATGGTCTCCTAATGTTACTCTTCAGACCAGTTAAACATGCTAGAGTTAAGAGCTTTAGACTAAATTCAATTTACAGTATTTTACAGTTGTTTTGGCTCAGCGTGAAAAACACTTGAATTAATTTATGCCTTATTCAACTGAATTAATGGTAATGTTTAACCGAGCATCATAATGTTCCAGTTCACCGAAGGGGGTTATCAAAGAGTACACTGAAATCATGACTTCTGGCATTTAAAACCGTAAAAGCCTCACACAGTAAGCCACGATGTATACCACAGAGCTCAGTGTGACATTATGAAGTGGAAACAGCATTTGTGGTGATTACCAATCATCTTAAATTGTTCACCTGGGTAAAGTTAAAATAATGGCATGGTCTGGCCAGGCTTCCCAGTAATAATCATTTAAAGTGCATTAGCTACTAAATCATACCAACCAAGCTTTAATGTCCTGCCTTTTGTGGTTCATAATAGGAGTGTGGCAAATCAGTCTCTCTCTTTGAATTGCCAGTTTTGGATACTGAATTGCTGTGATGAAGCTAAAGCAACTGAAAAACAACGTTAAGCGCTTGTTCAGTGAAGAAGATACAATCACTGGACATCATCCAGAAAGGTATTTTATGTAGGCCCTTGTGTCCTTTAGTCTTGGCTATCTGCTAAAACAGAGCCTGATCCAATTCTTTTATTTATTTAAACACTGATTAAAGATGTATTTGACACAAATAAGAGCCGCAGCCTACTTAACTGACACTGCTTATTTCTTGCAAATGACTTGATCCAAATACTAAAATCCTGCAGGGTTTTTCCTGGCTGAGAACAGGCGAATGCCCCTGGAAGCACAATCAATCTGTGTACAGTAAAGGCAATGAGTTTGTGTCATCTTAAAATGGCTCAAATCTATGTTTTCAGGTTATTTTTAAAAAGGAATGTCTAGTCTGTTTGACTACATGAAATTCCAATTAACATTAAAAAGAAATCCTCTCTCAGAAGTGCTATAAATGTCTCTATGCATGCAGAAAAAGACTGTCCTGGTGCAGAAATGTTAGCTTTTGAGCTTCAGTTATTAATAGACTATAAATCAAAGCTTAAACAGAGAAATAAATCCTAAAATTACTTGTCTGTTGTTCTGTCTCTGATTTGTCAAAGCACTATAACTTTTGTATTGACCTATTAATAATAATATTGATATACTTATATTGATATACTTCTACTAGCTCCTTGAAAACGGAGTATACAAAGGCAGACAGGCAAACAGATTACTAAAACAGTCGATTTAAACAGAGAGCCAAACATGAAAGTCACATGAGAAACATACAATTAAAAGATCTGGCGCACAGGACTGTATGATTTTAATTTAAAAACAGTGAAAAACTAAAATTAGGCAAAACAGCTGCAAACTGCTAACCATATAATCAGATGTAAAGTTATCACATACAAGCAGGTCTATAAAAATGAGTTTTAAGAAGGGATTTAAAGGAAGCCACTGAATTTGCTAGCCTTATCTCCTCAGCCAGGTTGTTCCAAAGCCAAGGGGCCCTGATAGCAAAAACATGGACACCTTTAGATTTAAGCCAACTGCGGATCTAAGGGCTGCAAACTAGTTCATAGGCGGGTCACCATTTATGCTCTGCAGCTTGAGGCCAGACCTATACGTGCTCTAAACGTGATCATTAAAATCCTAAAATCAGTTCTAAAACAAAGTGGAGACCCTGGAGAGAAACAATGATTGAGATGATGTGATTTCAAATGTTAGAACCAGTAAGAAGCTGATCTGCTGCTTTCTGAACCAGCTGGAGGTGAGACAGTGACTTTTTTTGTTTACCTCAGATAAGAGGGAGTTGAAACAGTCAAGCCTAGAGCCAAGTTCTCTTTTAGCCTATTATTAAATTACTCCTGGATTAATAAGCAACAGGTGGCCTGTTGTTGAAGTCTGTTGTCTTTTCTCCTTGGTTAACCTAAATTCTTGACTCCAACCAGTCTTTTTTTGTGGTGCCTAACATGACCCAAGTTTGTGCTACACATAACCAGAAAGCTTTCTTTTCATATATATTCAAGGAAAGGTCATGCATTGGGTTAAGATACAACCTGTCCAACCACATTTTTGCTTTCTGCGCTCAGAGTAGAAAGGTGCCATAAACAAGTCCATTTACTGTGTTCCTTTTTATAAAGCCAGTCAGGCCAGCTTTAAAGACAAGTTTCTTTTATTTGAATAACACCTCCAATTATGAGAGTAAAGCACTTTAGGAAAGACTTTCTAAAGGGACAGAAAAGCGACATGATTGCTATCCAAAAACAGATTTAATGACCAAACCAAATGAAGGCTTTGTGCTACACTGGTCATCTTTGTACACCGTAAAATTTAATAAGCTGGCTTTCCTTAAAAAAATAATGAAAATTCATTCAATTAAGAAATTCAAATTGTCCTGGCAACCACCTGTCACTAGGGAAAAATTATTAAATACCAACCATCTGTAAGTTGTTGCTGGTGATTTCTGGCAGTCACCTGGTGTCATTGATTGCTGTACCAAAAACCACCTTGTGATTGCTTTGGTCGCTAGCAGATAGCCATATCTGCCAGTAGTTTGTTTTGAAGACAGTGACTTGTCTGCAAACACTTGTCAGTTGCTCGCTTAGTGGTAAAGAAACTGTGAAAAGTGTGATGCAAACCATAAACAGAGACGATTCACCTTCAAAGTAAAAGTTGTGCCTTTTAAAACATCTCGTGAGATGAAACCTTTACTTGAAGGTAAATGTTCTCCATTTCCAGGTTTCACTTCCACTTGGTAGTTCAGCAGCAAGTGTTTGCAGACAAGTTGGCATCTTCAAAATAAACTATCGCCAACCAAAGCAGTCAAGGAGGTTTTTGATCCTAGCGACAGTTTGAGGGGCCAAACGCAGACGTTAAGATTAACGGATCGTCCAATCTGTCCCACCAGCCACGGCCACGCAAGTGATCAAGAGGGAAACAACAAAAGCATACAAATTTATCAATTAACCAGTCTATTCTGCCCACAAGCTATGGGTCATGGCCAAAAAGTCAAGCATGGTATTGAAAGGAGCCAGATGGTTTGGGCATCTGACTAAGATTTGTCCTGGAAGCCTCCCAGGTGAGGTGTTCAACCGGAAGGAGATTCCAGGATAGACCAGGGACACACTGGAGAGATCTCAGCTGGCAGGTGAGAGGGAGGTCAAAGCATCTCTGGTTAGCTTTTAGAAGATGGATGGAGGGATGGAAACCTTGGTAAGCTTTTTTAGTTCTAACGAAGGAGCCTTTAAGATACATTGAACAGACTCCTGATAGACTGGGAGTGTCTAAAAGCTTTCCAGATGATGTTAGATTAGAATAAGAGTTAAGTTAGTTTAGGTTTTGTTATCCTTATTTCACAATGTCAGCAGGTTGTTAAATGAAACATTTTTCACTAATGATTGTGGTGTTTAATTTGGCGCAGAGAGGAATTTCCCAGATTGGGTTTCCCATGATTTACTTCTGTCTCCTATTTCATCCATTAAAAGTGGATGAATAAAAGCAGATATGTGAAGCAACTTCTCCACAATGGTAAGCAACCACCAAATTTCTGCAAAGCCCAACCAGAGTAATGAATCTCCTAATTTTCTAATTAGTGAAATTTCTGACAAGTTTCTGAGTGTTACTTTTTTTCAGCACGAGTCTGATAAAGATGGCACCGTGGAGAGGAAGAGGCACTCTAGCAAATCAGCACATCTGGGGGAAATCTCAGAGGAGCTGATGCTTCTTGACAATTCACGATTTACGACAACAATAAATTAAAAAAACACAGGAACTTTTGTGGGCTTTTTTTTTTTGCAAGGTGATAGTGGATTCATTGGCAGACTGAAACACTTAGAAATGAAAAATGAGCAGAGCCCCACACATTCCAGCCCAATCTAAAAAGGTGTAAAACGTTTCCAGATGGCTTCAGGGAAATTATTGTAGCATGTGCATATCATCATCTTTTAGTCTTTTCCCCCAGAATATCCCAGTTGGCTCCTAAAGTGGCTCATTATCATTTTTTTTTCCTTTTGCCACTTTTTCACCAGAACAAATTGTGTCGCTGGAGAGTCCAAAAAGTAAATTCTGATGTTTGCTAGTATTTGGAGGACAGGAAACACTATTAAAGTACCTCAGCCTCGTCCACTACTAAAAAAGAGGTACTTTTCTATTTAAAGAGCCTCGTTTAGAGACCCCTGGCAGCCAGAGGGGCAAAGGGTGAGGCTCCACACTGGGCCTATTGTTTGGTAAGTCCCATTTGTGAATACCTCCACAGGACCAGCCCCTCCATTAAAAACAACAGAGCCGCTGCTGCTCTGCTCAACATCCCCTCACGCTCGCTGCTGCTGCTGCACAGCAGCCTCCAAAATCAACTGAGAGCAGCTGACAGCACAGCTGTTTAAATCTAAAGCACTGCAGGGTGAAGTTTGAGAGTAAAATGCATGAAAAGAAAAATTTGGCAAAGTTATATATCTACATCTGATCCTAAGATGTAATAGATCCTGTTTAACTGTGTCTTGTGAGGGGACAAAATTAAATTGAAGGCTGAATTTGGTTTGATGCAGTGCATGTATTTCATCAGAAAGCAATACAAAGGAACATATCATTCAATATACAAGTCTCTTTTTATTAAACTGCATAGCCATCAGTTTACGTCTGTGTACATTCTCTGGCATGTCAGAAGAGTAATCTATGACCAAAAGATTTCTTAAAACAAATTCATTTAATTCAACATTTTTTGGCCTGTGAACTAGATTTAGATCCACCCCCAAATTAGCATATATAATATTAGTTAAATGTATTAAAAATAAACATGTAAGCAGCAGTAAATATATATAATCTTTTAAAATTATATTTTTTTCTATTTCGATATATCTTCTTATTAAAAATATAAAAAATTAAATACTAATTTCTCATTGGGTAAATCACTTCTCAATAGCTACTGATAGTGGCATAAACTCCAAAATGTTTTTAACATTTTAGTGGTGTTTCTGTAGGTCAAGCACTAAAAGTAAAATGGAGGCCCCTCTGCAGGTGGTTGGTCTTTAAAATGGCCACAAACAACTCTGCTGTCCGCCTCTCTGTCCATCAGCAAAGCCAGTAGTGTCTGCAAAAACAGGAAGTCATCTGTTAGCTTTATATGAGACAGAGCCAACAACAAATAAGCTCCAAATCATGGTGTGCTTTAATAAAGGAGAACTTATTAAGCAGGGCTCCAGATATAACACTGTCATTTATGTACAGTGATTGAGTCTAAATATAGTTAGAGAGCACAAAGTTCAAAACTGTGGGTCAGGAACAAAAATACATCACAGAGTTTCCCATCACAGAAACAGATATTTGTTGTTACAAGTCCCTAAATCCAAGAAAAGAAACTTACCATCCAAGAATCCAGGAAAACTAGCTAGCTAGTTGGGAAACCACAGTGTGTTTGTGGATTTGGGCGCTGGAAAAAACAGAGACGATCAAGTTAATTTTTTTCAGAAATGAGTGCAGGCTCTGCATCTAATTATCTGTAAGTTAATAATTAATGGGCATGATCAACTCAGATTCAGGTTTAGTGGATTTACCTCAGGCGGACAGCCGCTCCTTCGTCTTTCTTCCACCATTCGTCTGATCAAAATCCATTCTGATTGGCTGGTGATTAACACTTGTTTGTGTTAATGGTCAGTATTTGAAAAGGGATCAGATTACCGGTGTGATTTATTAGTGTTATTTGTTAATCCTCCTTAAAATCAGTGCATTTATCAGGGAGAATATCCTTAATTGCCTAAGTAAAGACGCCTCTGAAGACGTGGGTAAAGAGGGAAGAGCAGAAGAATTTTCTTTCATTACATGCAGATAACACCCATGATATTAACCAGCCTATGGAAATCTTTCCAGTCACTTTATTTCTTGGGGCATGCATGATTTACTTATTGAGTAATTAAATGAGGCTTAATGTTACAACATAAACCATGTAGCCTGTGCCACTTGGGACAGTGCAACAATTTCATTTGAATTGTTTATACAGCTGAATGCTGAGTACAAGGTTAGAACCATCAGAAAAGCAGCAGGCAATTACTTTTTCCCTTAAATATACAACTAGAAGAAAGTGCTCAGGGGCAGCAGTAACAATTAAACATTGACGCTTATTTAAACAACTGATCGAATAATGTTCAGTTCTGTTTATTTTTAACTTCAAACTGCAGTAGCATCTATATACGGTGCACAGTCTGTAGGATTTCTTTTTGTCTTTTGCTGCCTAAAAACATTTACTGAATATGCTTTCTATACCAGTGGTTCTGATCATCTTTTTCATCTACCCCACAGATGTACTCAAAACAATTTCCTCTACCCCCAGACAGCTTTCATGTTCAGATGACAAATGACAAACTCTTTAAAATTACTATGTTAACAATTCATCCACTACTTTTAGCTACTTCTCCGTTTAGCAGCTATTAATTCCTATTACAGTTTATGTTCATCTAACAATGTAACTTATGCTGTTAGCTAAAAATATAAACGTTTATCTCTATCTTTCAAGTGCTAAACTATACTTTTAGCTAACAGTTTGACCTTTCTTTTAGCAAAAATAGCTTTAGCTAGCTACTATTTCAATCCTAAATTCATTAGGTTTAGCTAATAATTTATTTTGAACAGTAAGCTAACAATTTCAATTTAAACTATATCTATTTTATTAAGCTAGGAATTTTATTGGTTTATCTATACTATTAGCTATTAATTCTAACTGTTAGCCATGTTTTTAGCTAGCTACTGTAATTATCAGTCACTACAAAACTAGCCATAGTTTTACCTGTTACTAACCAACCTTTCATAGGCAATACCATATGCTTTTTAATTGTTAGTCTATAGTGTATAGCAAGTCACTATATTGAAAATATTAGTATCGATTTTATTTTGCTCACAATTTCATTCAATAATCTATGGAAGACCCCTAAACTATGTTACATATTTCAAAATTTTTACTTAATAACCCAAAATGACATACTCACCCAGAAGAAACTCAACTGTGAGCTTCTACTGCTGGTAAATTCAACAGTATTTTCATGTAATTTCCTAACAATTTCAACCGTTTATCTGTGCTTTATTTTAATCCATAAAGTTCTAAGTTCTATAACAATTTAATTCATTTATCCATAGCCCAATATTAGTTAATAACTTTAAAAATGTTTATCACTTTATACTAACAGTCCTAACATTTAGTCACAATTTCACATAGTGTTCAACCATTTATTTATTTGTATTTTTTTCAGCACTAATCTATTTTATTTATTTATGTATTTCTTTTGGCTTCTGTTCTACTCATCTGTTTCTTTCAGTCAGCTGTTGATTTTTCTGCTCAGAATTGTTCAGGTTCATTCAAGTCTTCAAATAATTCTAATAATTGAGCCAGTCTGTCCTTGTACACGTTGGAAGTATCGTGCTGTGGAAGTACTGTTTAAAGGCAGTAGTCAGGATTTTTTAAAATATCGAGGTCCCTGAGGGGATTGAAAAAACATAAAACATTTCTCAGTATCGGTCCTGCCAATTTTATTTACTTATATTGTAAACAACATGAAATTTAAATTTAGGCTTTCGTGGTGCTGTGCATAAAAGAATTCTGGCTTATTTTTGCTTCTTTTGAATATTATTTTGCAGGGCTTTTATAATCCACTTCTAATCCTTTGAGAGAGGCACAATAATCAGCTCAAGTGATGTTTTCCACTTGACATCACCAGTGTGTGAATTATTAAAATAAGCGGCATTTTTCCTGACTTCAGCGCAAAGAAAATAAACTTAACAAACACACTAATGATCATTAAGTGAGAGTGGCAGTAAGCGTTGTTTGGAGCCAGTATATGAGCTCACTTGGCAGCTTAAACACACTTCACCATTGCTTTAATGCCGTCACCTGTTGAGCTGTTGCTGTAGCAACAGTGCGTAAATACCAAACTACCACCTAAAGCAGCACAATCCATAAATCCTGCTTCAAACACGAACCTGCCTCTCGCTCTTTCTCTCAATCTTTTTGTTTCTTTTTGTCCACATTTCTGCTGTTGGAGCTAAAAGCTCCACAGACAGGAAGCGTCAGCTTGATGCGATCAAACTCACCTGTAAATGAGGAAACTGGAGATCCCAAAAATGATGAGTGCTAAGCCAGAACCCACAGCTACAATACCCAGAACTGGCAGATGACCTGAAAACAGGAGGAAAAACAAGGATTTCACACTCTTATATGTTCAGCAGATATTCGCAATCATATCTTTGAAAATATAGGATAAACATACAGATGTGACTTCCTGAAGTACAGCTGTAGTGCTGTAGAAATCTGTCATTCCAGAAACACACAGCTACACTCCCAATGCACACTTAAAACCCTAACAATGATTAATAATAACACCTGATGGAAAACAAAGTTGATTAGCTGACAGTCAGTTGAACTTCTGGGATATTGAGCTGGTCGGTTAAGTAGCAGAGGGGGTTTTTAATCGGTTTCAGCTTCTTTGGTGTTACTAAAATTAACAACAGGTGCACTAGAGGGGCAACAATGAGGCAACCCCCAAAACAATCATGGCTTTACAGGTGGAGGCCACTGACATTTTTCTTTCTTCATCTTTTCTGACTGTTTTTTCACTAGTTTTGCATTTGGCTAGGGTCAGTGCCACTATGGGTAGCATGAGGAGATACCTGGACTCTTCAGAAGTTGCACAGGCAGTCCAACTCCTCTAGGATCTCACATTAATACGTGCCATTATCAGAAGTTTTGCTGTGTCTTCAAGCACAGTCTGAAGAGCATAGAGGAGATTCCAGGAGACGGGCAGTTACTCTAGGAGAGCTGGATGGGCCTGTAAGAGGTAGTTAACCCATCAGCAGGACTGATATCTGCTCATTTGTGCAACAGGAACAAGATGAACACTGCCAAGCTACAAAATTACCTCCAGCAGGCTGGTGGTGTGAATGTCTCTGACCAAACAATCAGAAACAGACTTCATGAGGGCAGCCTGAGGGACCAGCGTCCAGCCCAGCATTTGCCAGAATTGGTAGGACCACCACTGGCATCCTGTGCTTTTCACAGATATGAGCAGGTTGTGACAGATGTTGACAAATGTGAAAGGGTCTGGAGAAGTCATGGAGATAAGCTGTCCGTAACATTGCTCAGCATGACCGGTTTGGCAGTGGGTCAGTGATGGTCTGGGGAGGCTTATCCATGGAGGGACACACAGACCTCCACAGGCTAGGCAACAAAACCCTGAAAGCCAGGGTTCAGCATATCAGGAGGAAATCCTCAGACCCGTTGTCAGTCCCTACGTTGGTGCACGGTTCCTGGGCTCATCATCAGGCATGCATACCACATGCTGTATCATTTTTTTCACTTTTACTTGGGTGTGTTTTTTAAATCAGCCCTCTGTAGGTTGATCATTTTCATTTCCATCAAACAATGTGGGATCCTTTCATTCCTGACACATTACCCAGTATGTATTGCAATTTCTAAAATAAAACCAATGAACAATTCATTTTAAAAGGACTCCGTTTTTTCTCTTTTGAATAACTACTATTGCTCATTAATAAGACTGAAGTATTTTTATTATCCAATTACTCAATTAATTAATCAAATAGAATACTTGATTACTAAAATCACTCATCGCTGCAGCCCTAATCCTAACAGGAGTAGTAGAGATGACATTGCTCTTCCAATGATCTTTGCTAGTTGTGGCTACAGAAAATATTCTGGGTTACATTTTCTTCTTGTAAAATGCATGAGTTTCTGCATGCGTACTGGTCACCCACTGCTCCAACCAACCACCACATGTAAATTCTCAGCTTTATCCAAAAAAAACAAACCATCTATCCTTCAGTATCCCAGGCAAGACTTGCTTATAAGGGCAGTGGGAACAGGTTCCAAATCTGGTAATTTCTCCATGATAACAAAGCCAAGCCATGAAGCACAGCTTGTAATGTCACTGTTGTTCTCGCTTTTCATTTTTTAAACTTAATTAAAGTCCACCCCAACAGTTCAACAGAGCAAAAACAAAACCCATGAGCAGTCTGGTTACTTTTTATTTGTTTTGTTTTCTGATGTGTGTCAGAATACTGCAATTATCAAACTTGTGATTGTACACTCTGCTGTTTTCCCTGGCCAATTAATTACAGGTTTCAAACGCTTATAATCATCTGTATTATCTAATTCACTCCAAGCTGAAGTTGTGAAACTGTTAAGTGTTGATATGCTTCTCCAAATTTCTCAGCATTCATCATCCTTGGTGTTGAAAGTGAGCACTAAAAAAAAGGCGACATCCAGGCTCTCAGTTCTGCAAATTATTTGCGGTTGCCTTCAGATTTGGGAACACAGACAGATTTATTGTGCCTCCATGCATTACCCTGTCTTTATAACACAATACATTTTAATTGCAGTGTGGTTTTCCTTCTCTGTTTATCATCCCTGATAGAAGAAAAACCCAAAAAGTGTCACTGTTCAACAAAAACAACTTCCTGCGCTCGTATTTCATTGCCTGTCACTCAAGTGAATACCACACTTCACTCATTTACTTTATAGACATAAAGAGCTGGGAAGCAACTGAAGAAAAAAACAAGGCATTTATCATTGTAGCTTCATTTAAAATAGGAACAGCGCATTAGTGCCCTGTAATATCCACCTGATTACCAATTCCATCCTAACCAAGGTCATGAAAAAATATGCTATTAAGTGCTGTGTGTGAACTTTTTATAATTCTTGTCATGAAATCAGTGTCCATTAGAAGACCTTGTGCTGCGCATTTGTGACAGGTATAATCACCTCTAGGCAGGTGGAAAGGGTAAGTGTCTTATTACATTATGACCGGTCACGGAGAGCAGTCATACCATCATTACAGGAGGGGTCATCAGTGGAAAAGACGCAGGGGGGGTTGTCCAGTGGTGGGCCACCACAGGGCCAGTGGATCTTCTCTGTCTGGGACCAAATGATCTCTTTGGTGGTTCCATTGTAATATGCAACAACCTGCAAATACAGAGGAAAAAAGTCTCAATGTAAAGATCCTCAGATACAGAAAAGTGCAAGTTAAGAACACTGTTATCTCACCAAATGTTTCTTCTCTTTAGTCTCAAAGTGGTGGATTTAAATTTTAATTAGTCCAATACTTTTTGACCAAATATAAAAACAATGTGATAATCATAGTGACAATAATGATGAGTCAGGTGAATACAGGCCAGAGACTGGTCTACAACCATCTGGCAATCACCGGTTCTGAGGGAAAAGTGTCTCTTCCCCAAACTGGCAAGTGGTTCCTGTAGCTCAATGGAAAATTGATTACTAAAGCTACAATCACATAGGCCTAGAGGCCAATCAGTGACCTTTGGCAACCACCAATCACTAGAGAAAAATGTGTTTTCCCTAACTAGCTGGCAAAAAACTTCTCGAGATTGATCTGGTCTCTGGCAAATTGTCGCAATTGCTCATATTTTGCATGGAGGTTTGGCAAAATTGGGCTAGAAACACAACTGTCAGCCAGGAAACTGGAGTTCAGCTCATGTTTGGGACCATTTTTAAGTTTGTCTTATATTTAGTGTTCACTTTTGTTTTTCTTGCAAATTTAGTTTAGGAAAAAACATTAAACACAGTTGTTATCACACCAATAGTTTGTGCATGGATGGATGGTTATGTTGATAGTTAGATATGGTTGAAAACATAATAACCATGGCTGCAAAATAGTATCAACCATCTACAGGCTGCATGTTACCACCATGCCTGAGGAGTTGGTAATGTTTAACCTGGCAAGCGTACTTGCTAAATATAAGTATTAAAAGAGGATAAATATAGTGAGATCTGAAGCTACAAAGCTCATAGGCGACTAGCCTTGAAAAGCATAAAGACAGGGAACCAGGTACCTTTGTTCTCCTCTAGTCATGCTTCTAAAATTTGTCAAGGTGACAATGCTGTTATTTTATTTTAAACCAGAAATGAACAGAAACGGTAAAAATGAAAAGCGTCAACTGAGTTGATGTCACAAGAAACTCTGCTTGCATGTTTTCCTTCAAGTCATACAACAGATAATGCTTTCAAAAAGTCTTGAGTACCTCAGTTTTAACTTAGTTATCTTATGATCTTAATTTAAATTACTTTCCTGCAATCACAATTGTACAAAGGTATTTATTTACCCCAAGATTATGTGATTGTCCTTTCTCTGAATCAAAATATCAGCAAACCTATCAACATAATCAACATGTTGAAATGTTGATTATGTTATGTATTACTAACCCCCTAACCCTGTATAACATCATCATTGCAGGCCGCGGAATGTAATGATTGAAGGAATTTATAAATGAAACGTTTAAGAGAAAATACAGAACTGTAGGATCAACAGCCACACAAGCAGCGACCATCCTGAAAGGCTTGTGCGCGAGGGAGAGAGCTTTATTTTGACAGCTCCATGAGCAGCATCTGTTGTCCTGCTGTGAAACACAACTCCTGTGTTTCTAACGAGGTGGAGGAAGTTTTATGCTTTCCACCCCTGATCCCAACATGTTGTGTCCTCTCTGCTAAAGGCTTCAAGGCCGTCGCCCCTACACAGGGTCATCAAAACAATGCAGAATGCCATCAGTGGAGAGCCAGAAGCTGCACAAGCTGAAATAGCTCCAGTATTTTGGTGCAGGGGCTGCATTTACATCACTCCACAGCCAACAGAACCTGTGGTGCTCGCTCTTAAAACTTAATATCTTAAAGTCAGGGTAGAAATTTAGCTTGTGTTCTTCATAAATGTATGTTTATAGGTAAAAAAAAAATGTAAATACTTGCACATTACACACATATATGACAATGATTGTTTTTGCTGAAGAAGGCTATGTATAGCTAAAACAAAACTTGGTCCCTTGGTAATATACATAACAATGTTGGAAGCAAACTAAACAATTAAAGTGTACCAAATTTAAAAATTTCTTTCTAGTGGCCAGCAGGGGGTGACTCCTCTGGATTCAAAATAAGTTTTTTTAAGTCTTTGAGAAAATTAGTACTTCTCACTTGATTTATAAACTCCAACTCTTCTCTGACAAGTTTCAATTGCTAGCTCCATGTGATCCTCAACACAGGAAGCTATTTATTTTGTAATCTGTGCTCTTATTTGGAGTATAAAAAAATGATCAATTTGGGTATGTTTTGGCTACCTTGTGATTGGCAAGTTGCATGCCATATGAGCACGTAGTGTTTTTCAGTTAGAGATGTGGTTTCAAAAGCCAATATGGTGATGGTCAAAAGTCTCAAGTCGTGGCTCAAACCTGAAGTCCACAAACCAATGGGTGACAATGCTATCTGTTACATTATATACTGTCTACCATACAAATGCAGTTGGAGTACTATCATAAAATGGAAATACTTCATTTTATTACACCAAAGTCATGGTTTTGTTACATTTTGTTATCAAATCTAACACACAAATCCACTTATCAACAGTGTACCATCTCAAGTTTATGTTTTATTGTTAATATTACATATCTTCAAACATTAAGCTGAGGTAAGCGACAGAGGACGTTACAAGAACACTTCCACAAACAAACTTTGTTTATATGAGAGGTTCTGGTTAGTGGAAAGCAAATATTAGTTAATATTCTGTTTCCCTTAATCCACTGATACAATATTAAAATCATTGGACCACCTACACAATACACCTACAGGAGCTGCTAACCCATGGAAACCCATGCCGAGAAGCTCCAAACGCGCAGCTTTTGTGCTGATGTTGCAATTATTGAGTTAGCAGAGCACTGTTGGCTTTTACACAAAATACTCTTAACACTTGACGTGGCTTAGTGCTTAATTTTATACACCTGTGACAATCAGACTGAAAACACCCGAATCAAAGATGAAGAGAATACTTTTTGTTCATATAAATATATATATGAACAAAAAACTTCTAGCTATGTTAAATTCAGTTACAAAACTCTGCTTCTTATTTTCTTAAAGGGATTTTTTTCCCCTTGTGCAAATATGAACATAGGTTTCAATCTTAACAATATAAAACAATGAAAAAATCTAAAACCGTGTGATGTGATGTTATGTGATGTTTTCATCAGCCTGCTGGTCAATATGATTCCAACAATTAAAACCCAGAGATAAATGAAACCAGGAAGTCACACTGACGGCCTCTCAGGACCACTGTGAAATTCTAACTGAAGTCGTGTGTAGCTAACCCACTTCTTCTGCCCACAGGGAGGAAAAAAAACACACTGGAACCGTTCACAGCGGTGTTTGCAGAGCACAACATACAAAAATATTTTCATCGGACTGTTTGGGGGAACTGAGGTTTTATGCATCTTATCATTAGAGAGGTCAAGACCCCAGAATATCTAACAAACAGACCACATTCCATGCATGATGTCGAACATTTTATTTCACTGTGTCTACAGCCAAACATGAGGAAAGGCTGTGGTTTAAAACTGCACATAATGCTGAGAAGAATTTTGTGAAAAATTTACAGTAATTAGGGACACGTTAAGTAAATTAGTCTCTCGCTGTCTGCAATTTGCTTTTAATTTGATGTCAACATCTCATTTTGTGTGGAAATCTCAAAAGTGTAAATCAAAAGTGTTCAGTAATGGGACTATTTTGTAGGAGGCAAAAGTATAAACTTTGAATATTAAATAAAATATAACTTAGTTTTGCATTCACTACAGTATTTCTGCACTAAACTGTTTGTGACTCTTATCCCAGGCAGTTTATTTAAGGGATGAACCAATAAAAATTAATTATTAACCACAGTGAAGCTTGCTGTATGCAAAAACACTGCAGCAGAAAGAACGACAAGGTTTATGTAAAAGAATCTGAAAATACTCTCTTTGGTATTATTAGTTCAGTCCCAGCCGTAATATGTATATTCAGCAAATGTATTTATCTATCTATCTAGAGCAGGAGATGGCAAACTTTAGTATATCAACAAAAACATTTTTGAATTACAAAGTTAAAATTAAAAATACAATTAAAAACTTTTATCATGTGATGACTCCAAAGAACACTATTTATAATGATTCAGTACTAAAGCTGTATTTTCATTACAATAATATAATGTTTTATGAAATTACCTAACTTAAATGATGATGTAAAGTACTAAAAATATCTATATTTAGGCCTACTTTGAAGAAGCTATAACAGTTTGCTACCTGTGTTTTTTTTAATCTAATAAAAGTAAACTACTTTGATAATAAATTAAATATAGAAGCCTTAAAAAAATTAGGACAGTTTCAATTTAATCTTGACTTTTTCAGCGCCACAAGAAGACAAATCTGTGCACACCCTATTAAATTGTCCATTTTCCCTACCTTTTACTTTTTTCCATTTGCTAGAAAGTAAACGTCCATGGCTAGAGCACCAGCTGACGACACAAGTTTTAATAGATTAACTATGCCACAAATTTTTACAAGTAATCAATGTACAGAATTGCTAACAATGATAAACAAAAATCAAATGCTAAGGAAA
This sequence comes from Tylochromis polylepis, assembly GCA_015107715.1. Lineage (NCBI taxonomy): Eukaryota > Metazoa > Chordata > Actinopteri > Cichliformes > Cichlidae > Tylochromis > Tylochromis polylepis. The sequence goes on from VVHJ01022100.1 coordinate 57,730, forward strand.
TTTTTATGTCGTTGTTCATATTCATTTGGTATTTTGTCAAAGGCACAAGAAATGTCTGGAGATGTGTAAAAGAGGTGCATGAATCTCCTGAGCTCCAGGTTCATGATCCCAGATACGCAGATGCACAGCTGGGTATCAAAACTCTGCCTCTTTCGGACCAAATTAAATTCCAAATAAATCCAAATTTTAACACTTGGAAAGTCTTGTTTGGAGTTTCCAAGTTTGGAGGGTGTTTTATGCCTTCACTAGAAAGCCAACTGTGTGGAAATATGAAGAAATGAGGGTAGCGGGAGCTGGGAACAACATGCAACAAATATCTCTGCACACCAGTTGGCACGCATCATGAGTCTTTGGTCACTACACTGTGCCAAAAACTGGTATAACAGAGAAATTAAAGTTTATATTTCTGAAACAGGTTTGTCAGAAAATGATTGTTTTGTAGTGAAATGTATTAAACACTCATCATCAGCCCAGTTAATTCCTAATAAAACTGTGCCAAATCCCATTGATAACTGTGCCAGCTCTGTGATACTCTGTGTGCCTCCAGGTGTTTCTGTCATAGAGGTGCCATGTGTTAGAAAGCACTTCCTATATCTTTAAATGTTTAAATCCCCCTACTGTGCAAAATGCACAAATTTAGTCTGAATCTTCATGGAGTCTTGCGGGTTTATCACACTAAAATCCAATAAGGTGCTATCACAGATTAACATCTTCATGAGCAGCTAAAACAACTTTCAAAACCCTCAATGACACTATAAAACCATGACTTACCCCGTACTCCCCTGTCTCTTGGTTGGTCATCGCCCACAGGTCAACATCTATATTTCTGGCATTTTTTTCATCTGTGGAAACAAGTCCAGTCACACCTGAAAACACGGAGAATGGCCACATTAAAGATTTGACAGTGGATCGCGATATGTGGTGCTTTAAAACACGCCAACCATGCACACAGGAGTTTTTATATTTTTCTTTCAAATGCTCATAAACAGCACGTTCTCTAAGTTGTTTATAACTAGTAAATACCATGAGCAACAGTCAGATTAAATGCAATAAATCCTTTGCTGATAAGTGCACAACAAGTGTGAAAATCATAACCGTAACTGTGACTTGTGTTTAATATAATAATTGCACGATGGGAACTCCATTTGCAGCTTTTACACTGAGTATTCGCCTGACCAAAAGCCTTTTGTGTAACCTCTAAACAAAAGAAGTGCATTTGTTGAACCACAGAGGCACCACTGATAGCTTAAAATGGTGCAAATTCAAAATGTTTTAAATAAATGATGTAAAAAAATAAAAGAAATGAAGTGTAAAGAAACTGTTACATCTAGGATTCAAAGCTGGGTCTGGTACATCAACAAGCCCCACAACATCACAATGTGGACTTTTTCCAAGCTAATCATCTTGTTTCTTATAAATGACTGTTGAAAATTCATTTCTATAGGTTAGCATTTCCTTAATCTTTAATGTTCTTTAACATAATAATGTTTACATGTTTGAATATATAAACTTATCTTTATATGGGACTTTATCCAAACAGTGAAGCACTTTATAAAAGTACAAATAAAGTTATTATTATGGTTATTATAAGAATTATGTTTTTCAGAAGGGTTCAAATATCTTGAGACGAGGACACTGTGAGTCTTTAAAAAGTTTGCTGGAAGAGCTACTACACTTGAATAGTGCTAATAAAAAACTGAGAATTACAACACAACTGAAGCACTTTTTGAGTGGCTGCACATAAACTAAAACAAAAAAAAACAACAAGAGGAGAAAGCCATCCATCCATCCATCTTCTTCCGCTTATCGGGGGCCGGGTCGCGGGGGCAGCAGCCTAAGCAGAGAAGCCCAGACCTCCCTCTCCCCAGCCACCTCCTCCAGCTTGTCCGGGGGAATGCGTTCCCAGGCCAGCCGAGAGATATAATCTCTCCAGCGTGTCCTGGGTCTGCCCCGGGGCCTCCTCCTGGTGGGACATGCCCGGAACACCTCACCCAGGAGGCGTCCAGGAGGCATCCTGGTCAGATGCCCGAATCACCTCAACTGGCTCCTTTCGATGTGGAGGAGCAGCGGCTCTACTCTGAGCCCCTCCTGGATGGCTGAACTTCTCACCCTATCTCTAAGGGAGACACCAGCCACCCTTCGGAGGAAGCCCATTTCTGCCGCTTGTATCTGCGATCTCGTTCTTTCGGTCACCACCCACAGCTCATGACCATAGGTGAGGGTGGGGACGTAGATCGACCAGTAAATCGAGAGCTTCACGTTTACACTC
>VVHJ01022104.1:5390-21257 GCA_015107715.1 Tylochromis polylepis
CCAGTGTGAATAATTTTTCTTGAGCCAATTTATGTTTTACTTTGAAGGGGAAGTCTGGGTGGTTGGTGGAAAGCTTTCAAGCCCTTTTGCTTTGAACATCAAACCGCTTGTCTTAAAATTTGCTCTCGGAGTGAGAAGTGAAGAGCAGAGAGTGAAGGGAAAGGGGGAGAGAGAGCGATACCGACATGAGGAGTAGCAGGCAAGGTGTCAGGTGAGTGATTTTAAAGTTCTCCTGAGGGGCTGCACTGCAGGCGCAGATAAGAACAAACTCCAAATGTCATGACAGCTTTGGAAAGAAATTAAATTTACCTCAGAAAGGACGTTTTTGACATGCTGAAAGAATTATTTAAATTCTGCTTTAATGAGCCTTTCAGTTAACAAGTTGTCCCTCAGGAGCATAGCTTATGGTGTTGTCACCTGGTCATGTTCTCTCAGTGGCTGCCCTTGTGCCATTATCTTGTGCAGGGCCTGTCCACAAATGAGTTGAAGGACGTAATTAACCTTCTGCACAAATTATGGCAGATGCACGGGACACTGTGGAAAAAGACCTTTATCTACTTACATAGTTCATGGTATGAGTAAAATAATGTCATGGCTTATGCATAAAAATGGTAATTAATTGATAAAACAAAATGTTCGTGGCTGATTATCAGTCATAATGTGGATGCCAGATAAGACCTGACACCTCTAGAAGATATTGACCTCTAACAGATACAATTCATCAGCCATAGATGTGTGAGGTTCACCTCTCAAATACAAAGCAGAGGGACAGCTTGTACTTTTCAGTGATCTTTGGTGTCTAATTAGATACCCATTTATATTTTGTATATTTAGATTTCGCCTAGCTCCATGAACACAAATAAACATCCATCCATCCATTTTCTGCTGCTTATCTGGGTTTGGGTAGCAGGGGCAGCAGTCTTGGCATAAAAGCCCAGACTTCCCTCACCCCAGCCACCTCCTCCAGTTCAACTGGGGGACACCGAGACTTTCCCAAGCCAGCTGAGAGATATAATCTCCTCCAGCGAATTCTGGGTCTGCCCCGGGGCCTCGTAACCAGTACATGCCTGGAATACCTCACCTAGGAGGCCTCCAGGAGGCAAACTAGTCAGCTGGCTCCTTTTGATGTGGAGGAGCAGCGGCTCTACTCCGAGTCCCTCTTGATTGACCAAGCTCCTCACCCTGTCTGTAAGGGAGAGCCCATCCACTCTTCGAAGGTAGCTAATTTCTGGCGCTTATATCCGCGATCTCATTCTTTCGGTCACTACCCAGAACTTGTGACCATAGGTGAGTGTAGGAACATACTCAGCTCTCTCGCCTTCCCCTCCCCCTCACTCGTAAACTATACGCTGAGATAGTTGAACTTCCTCACTTGGGGCAATAATTCCTCCCGATTGCCCACTCAAAAATGGATATTCCATCCATTTTCTGACTGAGAAGCATGATTTCGGACTTGGAGGTACTAATTCTCATTCCTGCCGCTTCACATTCGGCCGCAAACCGCTCCAGTGCGAGCTGGAGGTCACCACCTGATGAGATCCTGAGGCCACCAAAGTGGAGACCCTCCACCACTTGGCTACACCTAGATATTCCATCCATAAAATCTAAAAGGACAACCCTGACAAATATACATCCGGACAAAAGTTAAAAGTGGCATTTCATTTAATTAAACAACAGTTTCTCATTTGTAATGTTGTCTACCCATTTCCATCTCTTTTGGCACTCTACTTGAACCATTTTCATTAAACAGCTTTGTTACTGAAGCTTATAGATGGATAAGCTGACTTGTCACGCTTTTGCAAAAGACCCTGCTACTCTCCCACATATCTCAAATGTGTCATATTTTCATGCCACGAGATTAAATATTTATTTGTGCCTTGGCTTTCAGAGACAGAATTGCAAATCTTTACAATGTGCATTGTTTCTAAGACCTATCACTCCTCCTCACGATCCAGAGATAAATTTCACTCCTGTGATCGCAGCCATCTGGTGAGATTCGAACTCGGGACTGTGCTCACTGCAGAAAATTCCATGTTGAAGTGCAGCCAGTGCGACTTTTAGATGCACCCTTGTACTCTTTGCTGGCTACTTATTTTCTCGCTGTTTTGTTGTCAGTCTTCCTGCTACCAGAGAAACGCAGGAGTCATATGGCAGTTGCCTTTTGGCAGTGAGGTTAATCAAAGGGGGCTTTGTAATGGCAGCAGTCCTTTTGGTTTTGAGGAGGAGCCAAAAGCTGCTTCTGCGGCAGCAGTTGCTGGATCCTCCAAAGTGGGTCAGACTGAGCAGCACACAGAAATTTATATTTAATGTTCCCTGTGGGACTGATGCTTTAGACCATGAATAATTCTTCGTAGGCCATGGCAGCTCTCAGTTATATGCTCCTGTATACAACGTAATGCATGACTGGTCATGGTTGGTGATTAAAAATCCAGAAATTAAGTTCGCAAGAGATTAATTTTCTTTATTATTGGCTCTTTCAATCTGCATTGTAAGGCTCCCTTTTGTGGTTTCTGTTGTTTTGTGACAGTATGTTCATGCTTGTCTTTGTTAAGCAGTACAAAGACAGAAATGTGAGCATGTCTGTATCTTGTCTGGACATTACACGCCAACATCAATTGTGTGCTAAGTGTTACTGCACAGTTGGTGTGGATTCATTGGCTTGCGTCGGTGTGTGAAAGTGGCACCACTTTGTGAGCCTGGTGCATGAAAGTGGCATTGCCTCACCAGTCAATAGCATGAATTATGTATGGCAGGGGAAGGTGAAAGCCATGTTCTGCATCATCTGCAGGCTGTTCAGCAAATTAACATTTGGACAGCCATTTGCTGGCTTTAGGAGGGGTTCGTGCCTTATTTAATGGCTTGCTTACAGTTCAGAGTCATTTTTCTTAACAGGTTTCGTCTCTTGAAAATCATTTGTGACTGAAGCAGTCCCACTTTACATGAGCAGACTATAATGCGTGGGCAGTGAAAAGGGCAGATGGAAGTGATGTTTAATTGGCTAGCCTCCTGTCAGGTCTAATCCGTACTGGGGTTCTGCCATCGACATCATTCGAAGTATGTTTCCCTGAAAGACAAGCTTTCAGCCTAACATGTTCATTTCACCTCTGAAGGCACTTTCAGAGACAGTCTCATTCTAGCTTCCTTAGCTTCCCTGAAGCCTGATTTGATAGGACTTGCAGCGGATGGCTCTACCTGTCATATGCTTTACTGGCAGAGGTTATCTGCATTAATAATCCTGTGGAAATCTGGCATGTCAGTAGTCTGTAAAGAGACCAAGGTTCGTCATGACGAAGGTAAAAAATATTCAGGCGCAAGACAAAAATGTCACTACAGGTCGCGAGAAAGGTCTCAAAAGAGGAAAAGGTCTCCATACTATGAAGCTTCAATTCAATAATTTAATTCTCTTTTACAGCATTCTTTTAAGGCAGCATTTTTCAGGCCTGAAGAAGATTCTGTAGATTGAAAAGACTCTTTTGAAAGTTAATTAAATGAATAAGTTGGAGCCCAACTTTGTGCAGGCCTTTCCCTTTGTGTCCCTGGTCTATTATTCAAAAAATCTTAATGGGCACATTTGACCAAAAGTAATAAACTCCTCTGATGAGGTTTAGCATGTAAACGTAGTATTCAAGTCACTCATACTACCTTAAACCACCTGATTGATATTTATAGTCCCCTTCCATACTGCCATGGGCCACTGGGACATGGACAGGGGTCCTCTGGGGGTATTCTGTGCTATCTGGTATCAGGACATGAACAGCAGCTCTTTTGGGTGCTGTGGGTTTTGAGTGAATGAGGCTTGTCCTGGCGCGTCCTGTAGATGCACTTTCCAATTATGATCTAAAGAGTTTGGACGCTGTGTGTCAAAATATTATTCACATAAATGACAGGAACAAAGGTTTCGTAGTACAAGTGGAATAAGAAAATCAATGTTATTTACTTTACCTGTCAGTGATGTTATTGCTGTGGCTGATCAGTGAATTTTCTCTCTGTATATCCTCAGTGAAAGAGTTGTTAATGGTTGGTTTAGGGTAATTAGGATTTGCTTTTTTGTTTTTGTTAAATCAACATTTGAACACTCTTTTAGCTTTTCTCTCAATTTTACTTGGATCTGTTTTGCCTTCTGGCTGCTACGCTCCCTCTGGTATACCCTTATTAAGTGGCAATCATATATCTTATCACCCTTCTTTGGTCTGACTAAGGGCAACATTGTGAAAACCGTTATTAGTACCTTTGTGCAGGTTGTTTAAAAAGCCAAAGCTGCCTTGTAATTTGGCTTATTCATTCAGATTAACCTTCCATGTTTTCCATTGATTCTCAGGATAAGCTTTTTAATGCAATATAGACACAAATAAAACATCCCGGGAGCCATGACCCATGACTGATTTTATAAGCTAGCTAGAGGCAACATACTGAACCTTTTCCTCTGAGGGGAAAAAAAAAAACCCATTTGGGACTACTGAAGAGAAACGGCATGCTTCCAAACCTGTATATATTCCTCCCAGTAGACCTAGACTGGCCTTTAGTCATGCTCAAGTATTCTTTCTCTCATAATCGAAGAGCTTTAATCCAAGTGTTGAATACTTTGGATCAATTTTGATTTAGGAACAAGGTCCAGGAAAGGCTGCGCATCCGCTTACTGACTAAAACATGTTAAAGTCCAGTTCAGTTAAATTTTATGTACACAGCACCAAGTAGCTGTTTTCCCTTCAGTTTTGAAGTCTTATTTTCTGGTGCTTTGTATGGGTTCTTTATGGTTTATTCTCTGGCCTTTTATTTAAATCCAGTCTCTTTTGATTGTTTTTTAGTTATAAACAGTAACTTTTAAATACCCTCGATGGATGATTAAAACTCACTTTTCCAAATAGTTGCTGTGTATTCAAGCAACAAAAACAGCTTTAGGGACATCATTTGCATGTTGCAATAGGTGACGTGTTTTACAACATTTAACGAAAGAATTTTAAAAAATGCTAGCTAGCATAGCATTGCAAACTGATGTTATCAATCAGCACATTTTGAATTTCGAACATCAGGCTTAGTTTTAACGTTTTGGTGGAATGAACAGCATTAAATTGTTTTGTGACATTAGGAAATTTCAATGTGAGAAATACCGAACAGGCAGTACAGCAGCATGAAAAATGACTCTGTTCAGTACAATAGAGATGAATCAACAGCTGCCTCAGCAGTAGTTTAGCTAATTAATTATCGAAATTATGAGTGTCATTTCAGCGCAAAAGAAGTTCTGGATCAAACAAAAATTCTTCTTGTAAAAATTTAAGCAGCTGAGATATAGAAGCCATGAACTTTAAACCTCCTAGACAAAATTGATTGACTCCTTAAGACTTCTCTTAAGAGGTCAAGTCTGTAGGCGTGAGCAGTATCATTTGGTTACCACTGAAGTCTAGAATCATATGTCAATATGAAGTGAAAGTGTATGCTAACATAGCTGGTGGTGAATTATTTCGATTTTTTAAAAAACTTATTTATAAGCTCTGTGAAAACATGTGAAAAGCTCACCAATAAGATATGGTCGTGGATTGGCCTACACTGTCAATATTTCTGTTTCCATTAAGTTTTTAACAGTTTTCAAGCTAAAGTGCAGTGCTTTCGTAGCACTTTTTTTTGGGGGGGGGGTGGCATTGCTCTTTATTTAAGCACCGAAGTAATGTTTTGGCTTTGAACACCTAAGCCTCAGGGAAATCAGAGCTTTTTACAAATACTCGGTTCACAGGTTCAGGTCCACTGATAGTGTGGTGAGTGAGCTATGGAATTTTTTCAAAGTACTGTGTTCATGTCAGATGGAGTTAATATTTGTTGTGAACTTGTTTTCACCATAGCGTACATCTAACTGTGACCTTAAGGAAATCAATAACCAGCTATGAAAAAAAAAGCCCTCTTAAGTTAGTGGAGGTTCATAGAGAAGGAGCGAATCTTCAGACGTCTCTGTATAAACTGAAACCTTTCTGGAGTTGAACGAATCCATGGAAAATATTGGACCATTGTTTTTAAATGATTTCTTCCTGAGACCTGATCTGCTTCGTTGTTTCATGTCATCTTTTTTTTTGCAGCTTTGTATAACTTCTTATAACAGATTAAACAAGAATTATGTTTCTAGAATGCACCAAGCCAGTCTTGGAAGTATTTATACATTTGCTATTATTAGCATCATAGTTCATTAAGTTTTGTATAATTTCCAACTTCTGTTATTCTCTCTTTTTTTGTCAAGATGTTGCAGAGAATAAAGCGACAATTAGAAGCAAGATTCGAATTCTTGCTGCTAAAAGATCTGGATATATTTTGGCACCATGACTGTTTTGGAAAAGACGATAATGTTTCTTTTCCGTTGTAAGTTGTGTAGTTGGTTTAAATGCTCCACTATGTTAATTTGATACTGGTTGAAAGGACATTTGTGATTTCACGCAGTGAAACAAAAATAGATTAACTACTACCAGCAGTCAATGAATGCATTACCATATTCTTGACATCTACCATATTTCTTATTTTTAACTTGAGCTCTCAAATTACTTGGCTCTTAATAAAGCTCATTATAATATCAGTATGCTAGTATCATGTTTCTTTTTTAGGCTCATTCTCAGTTTTTGTTTGGACTAATAGGCTTTGACGTGCATGTGGGTAGATGGATCAGTCTCTGCACTGGTGTAGACACTGACTTTGTATATGAACCTGTATGTGAAAAGTGTGCAATATTTATTATATAGTACGTACATAATGGGGGAAAAAAAGCAATGTAAAGCAAAAGGCTGCTGACTATAGCATTATACTGCTGTTTGAATAACCCCCTGTCCTCCGTCTTTTTCTTTCCCCCTAGGTAAGCACTTTCTTTGCTCTCAGTTGGTAGCGGTGATGGAGGAGGGATTGGCCGAGCGTGCATCCTGTTGCGGTCAGCCCCGGTGAAGGTTTCATGCAGCTGAAATGTGAGGCAAGAGTGTTTAAGGTGATGCAATGAGTCAGTGTATTCATAACAGAGATGCACCCAGGTCTAGTTCTGGCAAAGTCAGCAGTATGAACACAATGAAGCGGATGGCCTCCTGTCACACACTAAGCCATTCTACCCAGTAAGCCATCGGTAGACAAAGAGGCGATGGTAAAAAGAAGGGGTCTAAATTTGAAGGTGTGCACACACCAAGACCCGTGTTGCTTTGGATCACTGGGGCAAAGCATGCCTTGCAGAGTGTGCAGGCCACTGTGACATGGTTTAATGTTTTTAGAGTTTGGTGAGTCTTGCTGGACCTCTGTGATCTACTTCACCAGTTTATTTCCAGAGAGCTGCGTGGACTCATTTTGTACTCACACAGACTGACTTGAAGGGAAAACTTTCACAGAATAACTTCCCGATGTGTTACACAACTCAAGCTTGTCCTGAGTATTTGAATGGTAAGGGCAGTCTGGGTTAGGGTCAGATTTCCCTCCAGTTCCAAACGGCCTTTGATTTTCACTTATCTTCCACAGAATAAAAGTAAAGTAGCAGGCAAAACTGGTTTGAGTTATGTAACACAGCTCGGCAGGATGCTAGATGCTACGTTCTTACCTCAGGGAATGAATTAACTTTGCTCTGTGTGAATGTCCAAAGGAGAAAAAATAAAAGGCAAACATGCTCTTGGTATTGCTCCTGATGAAGGCTGTTTGGTGCCATTTGTTTGGTTTTGTCCCCATGTAAGATGCCACTGACCTGGTGCAGGTTGGAAGCCTTGGTGTTAACATCGATGTTGCATCTTGATTGTGAGTCTGTTTTCAGTCTGGTGCAGTCAGGCTCTCAGCATGTCACCAAAATACAAACCAAGAGAAGGCTGGTATAAAAAACATCAACATAGACTGACATAAAGCCTCAAAAAGAAGGATTTTAGGCTTATTTGGAACAGTTTATTCTTCCTTGTGGCTTTCCTGTACATATATTATTTGGACCATTAAAATCACTAGCATTTAAATGTCAGTGCAAAGAATAACCCCACACTACAAAAATTTACAAAATGCAAATTTTTGTGGTATTCCCTTTAACTAAAGAAGTAGCTTTCACATTTCCACATCCAGCAGTTAATGCATGTTTTGAAAGCCGAGCATGATATAAATGAAGAATAAACGGCAGCCTAGACTGATGGCTCTTGTTATCTTCTCTTCTGTTCTAAACTGGCATGAACACTAAAAGAGGCAAATTATGGCAAACAGCACTGACATGTTCATTATGTTTAACTCAATTAACAGAGTCTAGAATTTGACATGTTTTGACATTGTGCACTGCCAGAATTTCTAATCTCTGAGGCTGACACGTTACCAAGATGTAAATAAATGCACCACTTAGAGAGTGCCTTTATTCTGATTTGAATGTAATTGGACAGTTTGTGTAACTATGTATTTTATAATGTGGTCAAATACACAAATGAGCCCTGTGTTACTCTATGCTGTGTATATTTTTTGCATTGTCAGTAAATCCACATTTGGCTTAAACGAAGGGTGGCCAAGAAGGGAAAGGAGCTAAAGTGACTTGTTTCAGATAGAAAAATAATTATGGGGCTGTAAAAATGACACTGTACTTATATTGAATGATTCAAAGCTACTCTAGTAGGATTAAAAATATTGAGCTGGAAATTGTACAGATCCTAATATTATTTTTATAAATGCTAAGACTTTTTAAAAACAGCTTGGCACTGTACTTTTTTAACAGATGTTATTCACGTAGGAGGAAATTTATGTTCAGTTTCATGTAATCAGAACAGACGAAACTGGATTAATGGTAAATTTACTCAGTCCTTTTTTGGACAACAGTGGAACTCTTTTCATCGTGTTTGTTGACAAGAAGAAGAATAAAGAATATCAAAAGCTTCATCTTATAAATATATTAAAAAAGGACCTGAAGCATCAGATATCTTGCACATGCATGCTTGCATATGTCTGTATAGAGGTACTGTATCCACAGTCATATTTGATGTATCTTTGGGGTAGAAATTCAGTGGAACATAATTATCCTAAGTGCACTGCATCATTCTGCTGCAAAAAAAAGAACATTTCAAGCCTTCCACTTTGCATTTGATAGAAACAAAGCACATCTTTTATAACAGCCACTAGCAATGTGTCATTTTCAAAGTGGTATGTGCATTTAAGATATGAGGTTGGATGTGTAAAGCCACCGTGGCTTGACACTTCTAATATCAGACTCTACCAGTGACAAGTGAATTTTTCAAGCATTTAGCAGTTATTCTTTTTTTCGCATTTATGTGCTGAGATATCTGATTAATTGTATTACTCAAAGGAGTCCAGTATTTTAAAAGATGATTAAACAAAGCTGATGTAGATGAATATGGATATGAAACAACAGGATAGGGGAGTAAACAAAACTCTTCACTTCAGTTGCTTTGACTGCAAATGCATTAGCTTAGAACCAGTTTAGAAAATGCCAAGAAAAATGACAGAGACGGATCTGCCAGGCTTTAAACTAGATTCACTTAATGCTTTTGTTTCATCCCTCATCCTGTGCTAAAGCGTCAAGTCTCTTCTTCCCTGACATTTTAACAATGTAATGTGGTAGCTCTGCAGCCCAGCTTGAGTTCTCTGTATATATTTTTCTCTCTTTTGTATCGTAAATAAGTGTGAACAACACTTTGTAACACTTTCTAGGTCCTTTTGGTAACATATTTGACACGCAAGGTACTGCTTTTAAATAGTATCTTCCTGAATTAGTAAGTATAGAATCCTACAGAGGTCCATGTAAAGAGATTGGAGGATTGACACTGTCAAAAAAATCCCAGTACTTTGCCCCAGAAGACAGCACTTTTCTCTGCATGCAGGATTTTTTTAGTCATACTAAGTTTTTGACTTTATTCTGTCAGTCATTGTTTGGTTAGGTTGGACAACAACAGTGAAGAACATCTGGCTACAATACCATTAAGTCTATTAAAGACGTTAAAGTACTTCTCTTTCATTCGCTTGGACTACCCTACACAATGAAGAGGTTACCCAGCAACCCTACGTCGTGAGACAGAAGCAGTCTTCATCCTTAGAACACCGGCACCACCATGCTCTTTTTCTTTCTTTAAGTAATTGCTCTTCTATACTATAGATATACTGCATTATCATTTTATTTAGCAGTTAATTAAAGCAGTTAACCTGAAACACCGAATAAGACCATTGGTCTGTCATTCAATAAATCTGTTTATCTGATAGTAAATCAAAGCACAGTTATGCGGTTCTTAAAAAAATGGTACTCGTAATGATAAATAAATAGGATCAAGGTGCAATTTAGTAAAAAAAATTTAACAGAGGAGGCGATAGAATATTTATATAACTTCACATTGTTTACAACAATATTTTTATTATGAAATTAATATGCACAATGTTTTCATTCTCAAGTATTCCTCTTCAGATACGGTTGATCCAATCAAATGTAACAATACAAGCACTTCGCTTGACTCTATTTGACCAGCTGTGCAATTTAACTTCAGTATTTAATATAAAATAATATGAAATTTCAAAACAACAGAATGCTGTCAGACCTGTCGGGGCTTAGGTTTTAACTTGTGAATGATGTTTACGTTAGGGTAGCTCTTTTCACTATCAGCCTAGCAGCTGGACCATTACTTGCAAAGCAACAAAGTATCAGCAGGTCTGGTGCATAGCTACAGTTTAACAAGTTGGAAGAACAGACTTTACAATTTACCTTTGTAGGCAATTGTAAAAATCTTATATCGGCAATTAAGCAAATACAGTAGGAATATTTCTTGGAGTCTTGTGAGTCTCCTGAAGCTCTCAGTTTGGGTCTTTTTTTTGTATTTAGTACTAATAGTTGCTAAATAAAAGTACAGCAGTCTTTAGCGGCTTAAAACACACATGCACGTGCGCGCGCGTACACACACACACACACACACACACACACTGCTGACACATTGTTTTAAGCTGCAGCTTTAAAAATCAAATTTTTATCCCCACTGGTGATGAAAAATAATTTAGCAGCTGCAGGGATATGTAGACACAGTGGTGGATTCCCTCCCATCCCCCTGGCAAATTGCACCCTGACAGGGACTTTAGGAGTTCCAGGTATAATCATAATTTAGAGTTTCTAGAAATGGTTTGCTAAATATTGGACATACATTCGCCCCCCCTGGGAAATTATGGAATGGGCTGTTGCACCTCTATTTAATAGACAAATTATTTTCTACACAACTGTTTCATCACTTATTTAGAATTACACATTGGGTTGATGATTTAAAGTTTGAGAAACCGTGATCATGTGCCACATTGGTAGTTACCCATGTTAGCCAATTAGATGCTTTTGATGATCTGGGCTCTAAAGGCAGTTCGCATGTGTAAATGACCACTTACGTTTCCTCTTTGGTGTTAGACATTTCATTTTAAACATGCTAAACCAAAAACCTTCCAGAGAGGCCTGGACTCACTTCGATATACTGTAGGATGTAAATGGAACCCAATCTATTTCAATCCTAGAAACAGATGGTACTTGAGCTGTGGTTAAGAGTGGTAAATGATCTGCTCTCAGCCTGCCTTTATCACTGTCTAACTGAATGAAAATCTAGCATCTGATAAATGGACAGTTGGATTAAAAGCCCAAGAAAATAGATTATTAAAACTATGGCAGATTGAATTCTTGAGGATTTAATGTGCTGCTTAAATTATTTTGTTTAAACAGCTGTCTTTTCTTTGAGGCTAGGTAAAATAGCTTGCCTTAGATCCAGAATACAGATAATGGACTGACAGCACTGTTTACCGCAAGCCAGTATCTGTAGCATTTCTGTGGGAGTTCTTGTGCAGTTGCATGCTGGTTTTAGACAGAGAGGCAATGGAAAAATACAGAAATGTCAAGATATCCACTTATCCTCCACTTCACCAAATCTGAGAGGTTCAGAAGTTTACTGTCAGTTTATGACCTTTCTATACATTTCTTCAATAAAACCAGCAAAGCACACACAGGCGTTCTCAAAGATCACACAATGTGGACCTAATTGTGAAGAATTTATTCTTCAACCATATGGAGTGGTTTTAAACAGAACAAAACAAAATACATGTGATTGATTGGGTTAATTTGTGAGTAAAGGCATTACCTTACATTAGAATACATCATGTATGTTGTGTTCATTGGATGGTGCAAAGACACCATGCACTGTTCATGCAGTTATCAGAAGGACTGAAGGTAAATACCAGACATTTGACTTCAAAATCACAAGTTCGGAACTGAATCGGCATCGGATGAGTTTAACATATCAAAGGACACAAATGTGAATTAAGGCTACAAGTCATGCTAGTTGCTCTGCGAGCCCGTGTTTGCTGAAGGCTTGGAGATGAAAAGTCAGGGATTATCAAAGTCATTACATTTCATCCTGTGGCAAACATGAATGCGCAAGATTATGGCAATGTATTCAGTGCTTGTCAAGACTTCTCACAGACCAAAGTAGTGGACTGACCAACAGACGGCACAGACACTTATATGGTGCAAAATATTGATTACATAAATTATGCGAAGTATTCTGTGGCTCTGACATTCCTGCAACCATGATTTCTGCACCTCAATAACATACATGCACATTACAGTCATGCGCCAGAAGTTCTAGCCCTAGCTGCCATAACCTTAAAGGGTAGATTCAGAACAGGCTTCTTCAATAGGTAGCTCCTGTAGTAGGATTAAAGCCTACTTTTGACTCGAAAAGACTGGTATGTGATACACTTAATCTCTGTCTGTCTGTTTGTTTCTTTGTCTGTAAAACTCCTTTTACACGATCAGGAGTTAAGCAACTAAACTTGGCACACAGGTAAAATCTTAGACCCCCGAAGGCTCTTATCTGTATCACATACTATGATATCATCACATTGCCAAGTGTTTATGACACCTTATAAAAACATTATGTATATGTATGCATCATTTTAATTTCATGGCACTAATATCCAATTTAGCAAATATACCGAATATGCTCTTTACATGACACATGAAGTATTATATCCACTTTACTGTATTAAAGAAATATAGTATAGTAATTAAATAGTAAATAAATAGTAATTAACTTAAAAAAGAAGTTTGTTTTTTCCTTATTTCTGTCTTATGCTGTTATGTGGATGCTTGTCTTAAGCATGGCCAAAGTTTCAAATTTAACAATGAGATCTGTGCATGTACAGGAAATCCCTATGAACCAAAAGCCCAGACTGCACTGGAAGCTCAGTTTGGAACAGTTTATTCTAAACTCGGGCTGTGTATAATGTCAGTGAGAGCAGATATCCTTAATATGGTCACATAGTGCTATCTGTGAGCAGCGAATCCCCACCCACTTGCTGTTCAGATCAGCTTGTTTCCAACAGTGGATGAACCAAGTTTTGAACTGTGAGTCATACAGAGCTTCTCCAGTAGTTCAAAAAGTAATTATAATGCATTACTCAGCTTGTGTTTAAAACTGCTTTGTCCCCACCATTTTTGCTATATGATGCCAGTGCAGTTTGTACACTGGCAAATATCAGGAATCATGCTTAATTTTCAGGGCCTCGTAGGATTTTTCAAGTTTTTCATTATTTTAACATTTAGTTTTGTTTCTTTAATGAAGTCAAATTACTTTAGTCCTTTGTAGTTTATCTGAGGATATTAAAGCTCACAGAAGTGACACAGCGCTCACCCTCTTGAGATAACTTCACTGTAGACCAAAGACATGTGTTTTCAGAGGTATTCATATTAGTACTGTTGTGATTACGGTTTCTATAATAATAAAGTTCCCACAAAACAAAACAGAGGGAGTGTCGCTTTGACTTGTGCATTTCTGCCATCAATAGTTGAGCTCCTTTTCTTTTTCAGATGTCAGTAACATTTGAAGTTGCATAACTCCATTCTGGCCTTATTTCCTGCTCTTATTTTAAACAGAGTGCAGCTGCAAAGGCACATTTCTGCTGGATATCACGCTGCCACCATGATGGGTGTCATATATGTCAGAGCATGACACCCATCTTGTTCATATACAACACAAAGCGTATTCTTGAGTTGCATTTAGTTTCTGAAGATGTTTGCTTGCATGACATTAGGAAATGCAGAGCACATGAGAGACTAAAGCAAGACTTGGCTCAGGCCAAAGATTTTCTGTCTTCTAAACAGATCCCAGGCTGGAGAATCAGTTTGAGGATTCCAATTAGCATCTGGGTCGGAGCACATCTCCGCAGCTCTCACGTTACCCCTTTGTGTGGCAGTGTAGCCTGCGGTGGTGAATTCATGTGAATGGCTGAACAGGCAGTTGAGAATTACCCACATGGGGCATCATATTTATTCCTTTTTTTTCCCTTTCTTTTTTGTAGAATGCAGAGATTTAAAAAAAAAATCATTTAACATTTTGTGTGGAAAGTCGGGCAAATGAGCTCTGTCACTATATCTCATCACGACTCCGTCGAGGAATGCAGAGTTGATGTGTTGGTGTTGCAAGTTGTTTCAAAGTCCCTGGTGTGCTCAGATGCTCAGTGCAGCCGGAGGGATCTTCCATGAGATGAAATGCCATCAGAGATACAGTACTATGTAGGAGTCTTAATTAAGTCAGTCTTCTCTGATTGTGAGCTTTTAGAGCATGCCTATCTCAAGCTTGCCTGCTTAATTGGATGTGTGTGTGTCTTTGTGTGTGCTTTCTTTGTACGTGGGCGAGCCTCTTTGGAAATGTGCATGTCCGTATCGCAGTCATTATATGTGTAAACAGGAGCTCAGTGGGGAACATTCTGCATAGCACAAACCATTGGCATGTTTACTCAGTCTCTTTTCTCAGCTCGGGCTCCCCCCCCCATTCTTCCTATCAGCATGCTGTCTGCTTCACAACTTCAGTGACTTAGATGACTTGGGTGTGCAGGTGGCGGCTCACTTCACAGACTTCACACACATACACACACTCTTTAATCTCCCCTTTACCCAATCCTTGTTAGGCAGATCAGCCACCATGTGCTGCTCTTTTCAATCAATGAATGCCAAAGGCAGTAAATCATGGATTAAGGTGCAGCATGGCACTCCATTCTGCATGCTCCCAGCCCTTCATCTCATCAAGGTTCCAAACAGAAAAACCCAAGCACCTGCACGTCTATGATGGCCCCCGTAAACTTTAATCATTGCTGGTGACCTCGCTCATCACCACCAGATTAAAAAACAATTGTGCCTGCGCCTCGGTCCCTGCTACGGCCCCCTGCTAGTTTTATGTATTGGCTCTTATCTCTCTGCTTAAATTATTTTCATCAATCAAACAAGCCTATCAAGAAAAGTGACTGCCGTTTAGATAAAAGGCCCCCCCACTGCTCATAGGTAATATTTAACCAATGAGGGAGCTCGTGAAGACAGATGAAGAGCTACAGTGCGTCTCTCTGGGGAGCCTGTGTACATCTGATTTTGTTATGAAGCTGTCACAGATTTAAATAGAATTTCAGGATCACTTTGTCCCAAGAGAAATTCAATCGATTCCCTAATGGAATCCTGCCTTTATATTGGCAATGACTTATGGAGACAGCGCGCTGCATGGTTCAGACACACTAAAAAAAATGCACAGCTCTGTGTATTGTTGTATGGGACATAAGAAAAAAAATCTCACATTTCTAGGCCATTTCAGGCTTTGATGGGGGTACTGTATTTTTCTTACTCAGCTGATATCTCACCAAGAACACATGACAGAAAGACATTTGTAGTGCAGCTGGAATTTTCCTAAAGAAAACAGCGAAACACAAACACTGCATGGTTTGCAAAAAGGAGACGCAGAAGATTAATAATAGATTTTTGGTTGTGTCGTCGAAGTGAATCAAAAAGTACAGATTTTTTTTTTTTCTTAAGACGTTGCACTGATATTCAACAACTCCAGGCCTGAAAGGGTGGAGAAAAAAAAAAAAAAAAAACTTAAAAGAAGTTTTTTTTTT
>VVHJ01022105.1:1876-21564 GCA_015107715.1 Tylochromis polylepis
CGCACTGCCTATAATGGTTGCAACGGTCACTTTTTGTTTTGCAGGTCATAATGGGTTTATTGTTCCACACAAGAGAATGTTTGCCCACAGGATCTCTTGTAATATCATTTGTAATGTACACTGAATAAATATTGTTTCATTTGGTTAAAATAATATTAACAACCACAACTTTTTGACTGGCATATTTGAAAAGTCACACCAACTACAATTCAACTGAGTCCCTTTAATGGCTCAGTACAATAATTTAATATTAAGCTTCCCCCAACTCTCCGAAAAAGATTGATGGCCATTAAAGTTGGGAAGAAAAAAAAAAAAAAAAAAAGAAAAAAAAAAAAAGGACCCCCAACTCAAGGGATGAACCATTGTTGTGCCTACACATAGCAGACAACTTAAAGAACCAGTTTTAAATTGCATCTTTAGGCACTCCGTTTCTAACAGCCTGTCGCAAAAACAGTTTGGTTCCATTTCTTTACTTGAATCTACAGTTGATACATCTACTGTTCACCGAAGCCTCATCAGAAATGATCTCAGTGCCATCTTTAAGGGAAACGGGGAGGACAGACTGGAGGTACACCGAATTTTAAAAAGTACTGGACTGAAAATCCGTGACAACAGGTCTTACGGAACGACTCATACATTTTTAATTTTGGGTTTAAAATCCACTGTGAGCATGAGAATGATCCCAAACACACTTTTATTGCAGTGAAAGCATACCTGAAAATAAAGACATACAATGGATCACCATCAGTCATGGACTGGCCTTCTCAGAGTCTGGACCTCAAGATTATTAAAGCAGGTTTCAATACATCACTGCACATATTTCCCCAGCAAAATATAAAGAAATGAGGGGTGGCTCGAGATTTTGCACAGTATTGTTTATCAATGAGACATTTTTCAAGAGTAGCATCAAATCTTAGTACTAAATGACACTGAATACAGAGTACTGAAAATCATCTTTAACGGTGGCCTAGAACAGGATAAAGCTTATGCAACTTCCCGTTTAAAATTGCTGAGGTTGTTTTACCACAGAGGATCCTCACAGAGATTAACCATTTCAAATGACAGAGTATATTGCAAGTGTAAAACAATTCTAGTTAAAAATAAATAAATCATTTTTTATTAAAAATAAGAAGTTTAAAAGCTGCTGGAAAACTACAATTCAAATAATTTGTAGTAAAAGCAAGGGAAACTTTATTTTAACTTCCTCCATATAAGATTTTGTTATTCAACCACAAAGCAGCTACGCAAGGTTAGTTTTATTTGCATTTTCAATTTTCACCCTCTAAAGATCACAGCTGTGCCACAAAGCCTTCTGTCAGGCTACAGAGTCCCAGAAATCTGATTTACATGTCACACAATATGTCCCCCCCCTGTTTTTCCAGTTTGTACAGCACTTCGGTCAACCTGTTTTGTTTTTAAACGTGCTTATAAATAAATTGACTTGACACAGATTCTGACGAAGGGCATCAGATGATAAACATTACTGAGAAGGTTAAAGGCCGTTACATACTAAATGCATTGCGAAAGAAACCCACAAAATTCCAGATTTTTCAGATTCGAACTTGTCGTGTAATGTACATAAACAATGAACACGTTGCATTTACACTGTGGAAAAAATATTAATAAAATGCCATGATGAGCTGGTCCTGATGTCTCTAAAGAAAAGGAAGAAACTGAAATTTTAGGTTCATTTAATTCTCACGACAAGGCAGCAGCTGAGTTGAAGCAGTGTCACGGCTGCTTTCGTACACATTTCAGGATGTCAGTGAGGCAGTTTGAGCTCTTGCTCGCAGAGTTGGGAACACATCTGAGGAGGAAGAGAAATCATTTCAGAGAGCCGACTGACCTGGAGCAGCGTCTAGCTGTGTTCCTGAGGTAAAACGGTATTATTTTACCATTTCCATATCGTTATATAATTAGTCTCTGTGTGCGTTTTGAACCATGAGTGCACTTGCTGCCACATGCAACTGTCTGGTCAGATCTGTTTGGTATAATCTGCGCTTGGTTTAAAATAAATAAATAAATAAATAAAAACTGCCCCAAATTCCTCCAGCAAAATGACGTGGCCCACGTGAACAGCTGCAAGAGAGTCTGAAAAATATTTCTAACGCATGAAATATTCACACAGATTGTACGTGTTCAGTGTGTAAAGGGCTTAAGATCAGCAATCTCCCAACAGAACTATCCCAAGCAGAGATGTGCACGCAGCCTGCACAGTCTTTAAGTTAAATTATTCAGTCTTTAAGTTATCAGGGGGTAACTAAAATGCTATGTTCCAACTCCATATTTGTCTTCTTGGACTCCTCATCTTATAGTGGGCATTGGTGCTTGCCCTGAGTCCATTTATTTTCTGAAACTGTTAAGTCCTCTCCCTTTAAGCCAACTTTCATCTGATTGGCTGCCTCTCTCAAACAGAGGTTTTGGCCAGCAGGTGGGTGGGGCTTCTGTGTTCACATGCAGAACTGTGTGAACAATATGACCATATTTAGGATGCCTCTTTAGAGCTTGTGCATTACTTGGATTACTTGCACATACAATGACCTTCTTATTTGAAATGTTAGCCTTGTTTGACATGACCATCCACCATTTTCAATAGGAAAAGTAGCCACTTAGGTTCCAACATTCAGAAAAGCAACTTTGAAATCTGTGTTGTGACCATCTTACCTGGCTTTCCTGTTGCTCTCTGTAGCTCTGCCTTTTTGTTGGCATCACTGTCATTTGGAATGTCAGGACAGGAGATGATTTCTGAATTCTGCTCATTCACAGTCTTCTCCGATTGGCTCCCCCTGAGCTGTTTCCGCCTCTTCAGCCTGATGAGATGCCGGGGGGGGAGGACGCGTTTAAATCAAGTAGAAACAGTTGTGGTCAACAGGGTGAATTTAAAGCCTACAGTTAAAACCATGCCAGTGACTTAAAGTATTCTGCGAGCATTGCAGAGGAATAAAAAATTAAACCCTTCAGAATTTTTGTTTCAGATATCAGGTGTGCTGTATAATCTAGAATAGCAGCTCCAGAATAATGTGCAATTACCAGGGAGCCCACACTTCTTTTCTAGCATCAACAATGCAGCAGACTTTAGCTGTTAATTCCTTCTGTCAGGGGTGCTGCAATAAGTATTTTAATAATGAGCACCAACTTATCTCTCCGTTTACTTTGCTGCTTCAGCTGTTCTGTGACATTGCCCTTTCTCCCTCTTTAATCATTGATAGGTAAGGGAATGATGAACACCGCCTCCAGACCGTGTTGGGGTTCATTAAAGGGGGCCACTGCAGTGCAGTGAAATCACAGGTTAGCCATACACTTAAGGATTATGCTGGCTCTCAGAGGCGTGCCGAGAGCTTAAGTACTTTAAGAAAAGACAGCACCAAACTGATTCGTCACAGGCACTGAGAGAGAGCGCGGTTAGGCTGCTCTGCACAATCTGGGCAAACGAGAAAAAGCAAAAGGCTCGACTTAAGTGTTCAAGTGCTTTAATGGAAAGGAAAGATTGGGTCGATAAGTCAGTAGCCAGACACAGCTCAGGCGCACATCTGCTCGCAGACTCAAGAATCTGCTGATGCATTTCTCAACAGCACGCCATCTGTTTCACTCAGGGGCATTTCTCAGCACTCTCCATCACAGCCTCTCCTTCATCTTTACATCATCTTCATCTATTCTTTAACCCTTCTTATCCCCCTCTTGAGTTTCTAAACAATGACTGCTTTCCTACAGTAATAAAAAGAAAATGAAACACAAAACAGCCCCCAGGATGTTTTAAAGTTATTAATGAGAATGGACACATTACTTATAGTATATAATAAACCGTAATTAAGATAATGAACATTCAAACAAATCCAAAATGATTTAAAGCAGCAATGTCAAACATAAGGCCCGGGGGCCAGAATTGGCAGCGCAAAGACTCCAATCTGGCTCACTCAAAAATGTGAAGGAGGACAAATTTTGGTATGTATACTGTATTTTTATAAGTTTTATTCCTTGTCCTACTTTTCTACAGCCAGTAATGAAATAATAGATAAACAATTAAGATGTCAAAAGTTCCTGTTTTATCACCACTATAGAATTTTTTTAAAATTATACATAATTTAAAAATATAATAATTCATTTATGTCTTTGATTTGCTACATAGTATATCCTTATGTAGAAAAACAGATGTACTGTTTAAATTGCACTTCTTGCAGGGATTAAATGTACATTTAAACTTCTGACAGGAGGAGGATTTTCATTATTCCAGCCTACTTAATAATCAAAGCTTTTTGTGGCACATGATGTAAAATGAGTATGACATCCCCAATTTAAAACAAACAAACAAAAAAAAAAAAACAACACAAATACACAATTACTAATAATATACATCTTCAAATCCCTCAAACACGTGGCAACTACGGCTTCAGTCTATGGATTTGCCCCAGTGTGGACACAGCCATTCATTAGCTTGTTGAAAACCTTGAGCTCTACTCTACCTTTTTTTTTTTAAGGCCATTCAGGAATCTTTTTATTTTGTGTCTAGAGCAGCAAGGAAAGCTTCCAGACAGCAGAAGGCCTCCTATTGATCAAACTTTATAACGCTTTTTGTACAGGCTAATGCAGATTAAAGTGCTTCAAGTGAGACAATCTAAAACAAAGATGCATGACTACTATTACTGCTACAAACACACCACCTTAAAACAAAACAAAGAAAAGAAAAGCAACATAGCAGTTTATAGTGTAAAGGAAAATACAGTCATCATTGTGTGGATTTTCTCAAAAAGCAATTAAAGTCTGACTGGTAAGAATCAGTAAAGTAACAGTTACTTTAGTGACATAAGTTGATATGAGCCTCTTGGTATGAGTATTTATGCACAGTTGGCTCAACAGCTGTGCCATATTCTTTCATATATCTATACCATACCTTGTGATATTTAACATGACTAATAATAACTTTGCTTGGAATCTTTGCAGATATTAAAGTTACCCCGCCTTCATATCCTCATACCGCCTCAATTAAAGTTACTTTGGATTGCCTGGAAACAAAACTGAAGTGCCATATTATGAAGGCAGGCCTGGATTTATGTTCCATTCCACCAACATTTTAAATCTACTGATCTTTGTACCGTGGCAGATTAATACTTGTCCCTGTGCACCTCACATTGACCTTTGCTCCATTTGTCGGGAAGCAAGGTGGCACAAAGTAGCTGAAGAGATACGCATTACAGGAGTGGCTGTGTTAGACGATAACGCTTATTTTTGTTCCACTTTCTGTACAAACAGGCACCGGTGCTGCTGCACAGTGTCTCTGCAGGAGCAGTTTGAAGCCTGCAACCCCCATTAACGTCTAATATGCTGTCTACCTAATAATTAGAGGCTGCCTGGATTGTGATGACAGTCATTTTTCTCCATAATATAATATTTCCAACATAACCTAATCATATGGGGGAAAAAAAAGAAAGAGAAATACACACAAGACAAATGGCTGGATTGCACTAGACTGTCTGTGTAGTCTCAGTGAGTAACGTGAGCCAAAAGAAGGAATTAAGCTTACTAAGCTAAAAAGCATGACCTCGCATGCACAAGATTACACAGTTTGTATATTTTACTGTATATCCAACGACAGAAGCATTTCATTGTTTCACCTTACATATGCATTAGTGTACATGTTTGTAAGAGTTTAAAAAAAGAAAAGAAAAAACAAGGTTTATGTTTTCTACACTATGATAAGAGTGTTTTGTAGAACAGGTTAGACAAGGCAAAATAAGAGCAATATTCTGCAGTCTGGGTTTTCCAGCAGCAAGTGAGCCTCAGTGCACAGCAGTACACCCCCAAAATAACGTTTACCCATCTTAAATCAGCCATGCAGTTCGATGACACACCTCATCTGTTCTGACGTCAGCGAGAGCAGATGTTGACAACCTGCAGATTTCTTGTCACTTTATACACCGCAACTGCGGTAAGCCTCTTTCCACATATTTCCTCATATCATGTTCCACAATGGTGCCAAAAATCTGTTTCTAAAGTTGACACTATCCCAGCGGGCCATGGGCTCACGTGTGATGCACGACTGCCCTTTATATTAGAAAAATAAATAAATAAATTTGACTGTTACACAGCAACATGTGATTCTAAAAGAAATCAATCAGTAGCTGCTTCAGGTCAACTTATATCCTTAAAAATCATATCAGAAAAAAGTTTGAGAACCACTAGTTTATCCTCACAAGAAAAAATAAAAAGCGTCACATGATAGTCTGTATAGCTAAAATGCCCTTCATTGCAGTGTTTGCATTGAAAAAGAGGAGCACAGCAATTTGTAGTGATAGATGGCATCATATTAGAGAGACGGCTGGGCTGCAGGAGTGCTTCATAGCAAAAAACATTGATTTTTTTTTTTTTAATATTGTTTGAGTCAAGTACTCTTTGGTATTAAGGAACAAATACAATACCCTAACATGATCACCTCCGGGGTGCATTTCTGGCTATGAGCAGCTGCTTCTCAAATCTTCCATTTACGCGGAGCAACCAATCACACAAAAGCCGGCTTTAAAGGAGGGTAGCCTCAAAGAAAGTAACTGCACCAAGGCTCAGTATGAGATAAATAAGGGTTATATTGAGATATGAATCATGCAGAGCTACCCTAGTAGAATCTTAGTATAAAAACCGTGGAGCTGGAAATCAGTGTAAGAGTTAAAATATCTTTATTGGACTGCTATGACTCAGCTGGACCATTAAAAATTTCCAAGAGCAGCAGCAGCAGCTCATGCCTTCTTCACGGCACAGTACATACCAGCTGAGCAAGGTTAATTACTCAGGCAAGGGCACAGGTGTCTACAACCATGCTAAGCCACAGCTTTAAATCCAGACCACTGAGTGGACCATAGCACTAGTTTATTCAATGTGTGAAGGGACAACACACCATCACATGCCTCCCAAAAGACAACCTTGACAATAAAACAAGAGGGAAAATAAGATATTAGTTCAGTTACATTAAATGCACAGAGTGGGGTAAAGAAACCATTTTCTCATTAAGATTTTTCACAGATTTTAAGTTTCCAGCACCTTCCACCTGTCACTCTCATGTAAACATTTTCATAGTTTCAGTTTCCTGAACCTTTAAAGACAAAAGGAAGGGTGGGCTTCCTTTTAGTGATTAACCATGGGGTAAATCATTACTGATGAGCAAAAACAGTCCAAGTTTTTTTAATTACGTCGACTCATTAAGCACGGAACATGGTGATTACCAATAAATGAGAGGCCGATTTTAGGAGGTAAAAAAAAAATACATGCGAATATTAAGATGACACCTGCATAAAAACTAAAACATTTCAATAAGAGTCCCTTACCTGGCAAAATATCCAGGCTTCCTGTCTCTCTTTTCCATCAGGCCAGGGTCCTAAATCTGCATGTAGTTACGTGCATCCATACAAACATCCACCTTCTTACATCCGTACGCAGTGTGTATCCAAGCGCAGAGACAAGGCTGGGAAGATCACCTCTCACACGTCTTTCTTGTCCTGCAGAGTGAAGAAGAAATCGGATTAATCTCCTCACTCAGCAACGCTCAGTGCACTGCAAGAGCCCAGTAACTGATCGCGAAGCCCCATCAGCTTAAGTGAATAGCGACGAAAGCATCCCATAATAGGCATGCCAGCTCAATCAGCTGACAATAACCCGAAGAGGGTGGAAAACGGAGCGCTCGGCTAAAACACAATCACACCTGCTTCTAGTTAACGGAAACACAGTAAACGTGTGTTTCATTACGTAACGTGAAGTCTATTCTTAGCAGCTGATGTAAAGAGTCAAAGCATTATGGCTATATCAAGTTACCGGCTAGCTTCAACACTGAGGAGTTAAATAAAAGCGAAACTAATATTTGTAGCATGTAGCATGTAGCACACCTTAGCGGGCTTACGTATTGCAGTTCATCCACGTGTAGCCTAAAGGTGTTACATAACAGGTGAGAAGCTAACCACAGAGGGAAAGCTCAATCTGAAGCAACGTTACGATCCCATTTAGCCACATTCTCAGTTTATAGCAGCCTGCGTGATTTGAAATCCTCCATAAATGGTTCCGCTCGACAGCTTTCAGCGTCTTTATACAGTGCACCAACGACAACAGATATCTCTAATGTGCTAATGCTTAAACCAAACAAACAAACGAGGGGGACGTGAAATAGGTGCTCCAGCTGACAAGAGAGCTGATGCTAACGATGCTAGTTAGCCACTTTGTTTACAAGACAATGGCAACCTGGTGGTGAGAGTAAGAATATATTTGTCGTTCATTAAGCAAATTCGCTGTCTTAGAATAGCGCATACCTGGTTCATGCATCCAGGTAAAACCCTTACGCCGAACACGGATTTGCAACGACGCCTCGAAACGCTTATAGTTGACATAAAAACAGGTACCTAAAATTTCCCACATACCTTGTATGCATCCTCCAACATGGAAATGACGCCTCCTCCCACTTACAACGCCCTCTTGTGTCGCGTGCGCGGTAAAGCACAAACAAGCTCAGCAATTGGTTCTTGGTCAAATGTGTTAGCAATGTTTAACTAGGCTGGAGACAAGGATGTTAGTCCGTATGCTATCGTAGCGTTATCTGATGTTAACAGAACAACATAATACGGCGCTTGGTTCAGGACAAAAAGGTACAAACCTGTACTGTTCTTATCCCTCCCTGGTGGTCTAGTGGTTAGGATTCGGCGCTCTCACCGCCGCGGCCCGGGTTCGATTCCCGGTCAGGGAACTACTGATTTTACGTTTTCTTTAAAAAAACATAACGTTTTAGTATAATTTATTTCCATCATAGTGTATTGGTGACACAAATGATGTAATGTTCCTTTATAATATACATCGAAAGGGAATCTTCAAGATCCTGCTCTTGTTTCACAAACGTCTTGTTTTATCATAACTCACTGATACAACCCTGCAAACGCATTACAGATACGCCTTTGGTGTTGACTATACAAAGAATGCCTCTAAATGCACGAGATCTACATTTTATTTTGCCCAAACTAGAAACGGTGCCACTAGGTGGCGATACTTCACAATAAATGGCACAAGTCTTCAAAGGTAGGAAAATGGCAGCTATATAGTATCATATAATAAAAATTCTTACAGACCAAAACAGCGCCTTCCCTAAGGTTGAATTTGTCTTAATTTTACATCAAAGTCGCTATCAATGTTCAAGGTGTCTTCAACCTATGTTAATTTTTCAGACATATTGGTATTTGATTCAAAGTGTATTTGATTTTAAACTGAATGGCTTTGTTTCCTGCCATTCCCACAGTAACACTTTTGCCAAGTTAAACCCAACCTGTCTGAGTGAGACAGAGATAACGTGTGCTTGTGGTCCCACTGAGCCCTCTAAAGTGGGACCCCAGTGAGAAGGCCCCCGTGATTGGACGGCCTGCGAGTTAACCAGTTCCTGCCTGGCTGTGTATCTTGGCAGTTATTTTGACAGGCGCTATCATTGTGAGAGACGAGATAAGTTGTCTTAGGGATCGCCATGGCGCCTGTGTGTCCCTCCTCCGGCCTGTTCAGCCTCTCATCGGCCCACCCCTCTACTTCCACCCCCCTCCTCTTCTCAGAAGCAAAGGATTGTGGGGGGTGGAGGGGAGCAGGGTTTGTGTTGGCAGGGACCCTGTGGCTCTGGGTATCATCGTCCCCTTGCAGGACCATCAAAAGCTCCTTGTGACTCAGATATAGGACAGCTCAAAATATCGTCCACCATCTTCTCAATTCCTGCGCATACACTGTCTTTGAATGAGGCTTTCTGATTGGAATCTTTCTCTTAATTTTTGTACTTAATAACGGCTTATCATCCATGTCTCTTGTTTTCTCTCTTTTTCTTTCCTGATGTCGAATCAAAAGAGAGAAACAGAGGAAGACTCACAAGCATACTGCCAGAATTTTAAGCACTAAAAAAGCCAAGGATGACCTGAAGTAAACTTTTGACTCTTTACCGAGTAATGTTTTCAAGATGTGCTTCACAGACAGAGCTATAATACGAGTCTAATTCTGTCCATACTGTCATATAAGATCTGTACAGTAGACATGTAGTTTCATTTCGGCCTCTGATATTAGAATTTTTACGGTACTCTCCCATCAGGGCCAGCAAACAGCTTGGTATTATTACAGTCTGCTTTTTTAAAAGTTAATATTACTTTAAAGTTACACGCACATATGTACAGACACACACATGCACAGTCTCTGAGGATGAGCACATTGTTAGGGCTTGGTATATGTTAAGGTTCGTGTGTGGGGTTAAAATGAACTAGATCATTTTGTTGTGCACTGTTTTACTAAGTCAGAGAAAACAAAGATAATATCTTGCTTATATCTTTTCAAACAGTTGTAGGCACAAAGGTCGGAACCAGCGCAGGCCTTGGAGCGATTTTGAATCATTTTGCTTGGACGTCACACTTCTAGCTTAGACTATAGCTGCTGATAACGTCAAGTACGGCGTGGCATCAAGAAGACACAAAACCTAAACACTGGGAAAAGGATATGTCACACAAATGATAACTGATGGAGAATATGGCGTGTAATTTAATATAATGATCTTAAGTGTGTCAAAAAATATGAAGTTTTATCTTGATGTTTATGGGAAGATGTAAGAATGCTGAGATTGTTGTGCCATAAACCAATTAGCTGTTAGTTATGAAGCTAAAACAACCCCTGCGTAAGTATACTTCAGGGTCCCCCCGTACAAGCAGCTAACAGCTTTGACAGATTTACATGAGGCCGACACAAAAAATGCTCAGAATGAAGAAGATATGTTGACTATTCTTTCAAGAGGTTGCTGAAACAAAGCTCATGAATGTCACAGTTTTTAGCTTTTATATAAAGACCTACTTTTGTTAGCTGCTTTTTTGTATTTAACTGGACTTTTTTGTTTATATTTTCAAAGTATATGTTAGTTATTTAGCTTATTGTCTGTTTTAAGGGAAATCAACTGATGTGATGTTAAATGGTCCTTTATTGATTACTGTTTTGAGACATTAAAGCGACTCAGTGTAAAAGATAATCTGCTGGGGGGGAAAAATTAGACAGGCAGGACTGAGTTGAAATTTTGAGTTATTATTTCATCATTTTGGGTTATTATCTCAAAAAATTTGAGTTAGCTATCTTAAAATTCTGCTTTATTAAATTGTAAATTTGAGGTATGCAGCTTGAAATTTCAACATAATGCTGACTGGAAAATTTCAAGATGTGTAACTCTAAATTCTGAGTTATTTCGAGGTACATAACTTGAAATTCTGACTTCTTGGCTGAGTATCTTGAAATTTCCTGTTACTACTAACTCTAAATTTAGAGATATGTAATTCAAATATTTGAGTTATTATATTGACATTTTGAAATACTAACCCATCCCCCCCCACTGGCAGAAATAAACTTGCATATGGATCATAACACATAAGGCATAATTCAATTTTACCACCCATTAAAAATTAAATGAGCATATGACCATGCAAAATGTTTGGTTTTTTTTGTTGTTTTTTTACATATTTTATGTAGATTTATTTATATTTTGTCCCATTATCTGCTAAGTTTAAGTTATATAGCCAAATTATTAATGAAGCTAATGTTAGCCAGACCTGTGAGCAGTGAGGATGTTTGATTTAAAGGCCAGCAAACAGTAACAAACAGATGTTACCAACAGCCTAGTAGTTAAAAAAAAATACTAAAGCCACCTTTAAAATGTAATTATCTTTGAGATAGATTAAACAAGTTTTACTGCAACAGTTAATAGACTTTAGTTTAGCCAAGACTTGCACAGCACATACTTTTGTATTTTGACTTAGTTATCTCTAGGAAGTGGTAACACATTGGTAATGGATTTATAATCAATGGTACAACCCAGTGTTAGGCAGGGTAACCTATAGACCATTAGAGCTGAAATATTATCATTCAAATAATAATAAAAATATTGTATGAGTCATTGCAAACTGTTTAGATGTAACTGAGGCACTCACCACTCCTTTGGTGGTCTAGGACAGTCCAGACTGATTGAAAGACCACCTAAAGGCTACTATGAGGTTAATGACACCCCCCCCCACACACACACACACATACACACATGCAGCCTCTGCATACACACACTAGCCAAAGTCCAGTTGGCAAAGACAGAGAGGAGAATGCAAGTGATGGAGATATGGCTTAAAACAACACCATACTGTATACCATCCAGTGCCACTACACCTACTGTCAATCTGCCAAGTCAGCTGAGGCTCTGCAGCCATGACCTTCGACCCGGGAACTGAACAGCAGGGGAAAGGTTATCAAAGCTGGGGTCTTGGTTCTTAAAGCTAACCATCCAGACAGCAGAGGAGCCACACCTTTAATACAGTGCAGACAGTGCCTGAAACTTTAAGGAAAGATGGGGGCAAAACAGAATATTACCCCTTCCAGTCACACACACACATACACACTCTCTCTATCATCAGAGTTTTCGATCATGTGACCGTGGCAGGGGAGCAAACAGTGCATGGTTGTTTACTCTGCTTATCAGTGGTGTTGTAACAACTAGAGGAACACACAGGTTGACCTCAGCACTTGCACACACACGCAAACAAATGCAAGAAACCTCACCTTGGGCAAATGAAAAAACAAACAAAAAAGCTCCAAAAACTAAAAATGTGAATTTTACTAATCATTTAGGATTTTTAATAACCTTCCTTGACATATTGTTGGTTGTGGGAGCTGCAGCCTGTGTTCTAACACATAGTGAAACCATGATAATGAGCAGAGATCATGAACTATTAGCTAGCATTACTAATAAATCTCCTTAACTCTCCTCTGATCTCATCTGCCATAAAAAGAGGCTCGTCCTGCACAGTAACGATCAGTATCTGGAAGAAAAATTGCTGTCTCTGCTCAGCTTATAGGTATAAAACTATGAGCCCCAGTAAACACCGGCCAATAAATAACAGCTATAAATTCCTATATGAGTTATGACCAAGTCTGCCCATTTGTGACTGTGCGATAAGTCAAGTTTTCATGTACGGCAAAGGTAATATTCCTTTGAGAGGCAAAAAACATATAAGGTAACATGAGTGCATCCATAGCCTTTTGATGTGTGTGTTCTCCTGTGTGTGTATGTGTGTGTCATACATGCACTCCCACTCTCACACTCAGACTCTGGTTAGTCCGAGCCAGCGCCACATCAGTCCATCATCACAGATATGGCCTGTGGTTAGATAGCAGGTCTGGCGGCGGACAAGACATTTTGTCCACTCTGTCATGTTTACTTATAATGATAAGCTTTGATGGATTTCTCAAAAACTATAGACGCCTCAACGCACACACACAAACTGCCTAATTCACACATGCAGGCCTGAGAATGCACTGACAAAAAAGTAAAAGCTGCATTTGACAAGTCAGACTCAAGGCATCCGTAAAAAACTCCAAACGTTAATGAGAAAAGCAAAAAAATGCTTAGTCGGCAACAAAAACAAGACAAACACAGTGAATCATGAAGATTGCAAAAACTTTGTAATTGCTCTCTTTTTCCCATCATTCTGGGGAAAAAAAGATTTGTTTGAATAGCTAATGAATGAGTGTTTTTTAAATGATTTAACACTGAGGAGACAGGTAAAGTTTTGTGGGCATAAGGCCATCAAGCTGTCAAGTGGAGAGAGTAGATGTGTTTAGAGTAGGATTCCTGAGTTTGCTTTTTTAAAGATGTAAATTTATACAGAGAGCAGGTCTAAGAATAGTCAGACAGGAGATTTTTAAACTGAAGGAGTAGTTTAGCCAGAATTATACCATAAATTCTGATTAATTTCCCATCAAATAGAGTCTTTGCACTCTGCGATCTGTTGGTCAGCCTGCACAGTGTTTCCACTGGATTAGTTTACTTTAGCCTGGCATGTAGCCAGACCACAGACCAGCCCAGTGCAACTGTGCTGGACCAGTTAAAAAGGCTAATGAGGCCTGCGCTTATCATGTCACCCAAAGGCCAGAGAGGTTTGCAGTGGAGAGAGTGCAGGTGGTGATAACTTGCCATACAAATACTTCATACATACAGTGTACAGTAGGCTGTGTTCTTAAAAACCTTTAGTGCTACCAAAAGCTTCCCACAGAAGTTTTAAGTGGTCGGCTTTTTCTGGAGTCTTTAAACTTTTCTCAGGATAGATAAAACTAATTACAGGGGAAAAAAAACAAACATGTCTAACAGCTGAATCACTTTCCACAAAATATGGCCACTTCATTAGGTACAACTGTTAAAACACATATTTAGCTAGCAACTCACTACATTTAGATTTGGAGCTCAAACTGAGCATCAGAATGGGGTAGAAAGATGAGTTTAATAATTTTGAGCTTGGCATGGTTGTTGGTGCGTGTTGGTGCTGGTCTGAGTATTTCAGAAACTGCTGATCGACTGTGATTTTCCCCACACAAACATTTTTAGGGTTTACAGAATATGCAGAAGAGTATCTCTGAATGCACAACATAGTGAATATTGAAGAAAAGGGGCTACAGCAGCAGAAGACCACATTTAGGTGCCACTCCTGTCAGCTAAGAACAGAAACCTGAGGCTACAATTCACACATGCTCAACAAAATTGGACGATAGAAGATTAGAAAAACATTGCCTGATCTGATGAGACACACTTTGGGTACATAACCAGCCAAGAACACATTAGAAGAACTTATTTATCCATATTAGTTATTGTCTTTTCATATCATGAAAACATCAAAATTTCATGTATAGGTCAGATGCAGTGGGCCGTGGTCTGATTATTTATGTATGAGCCGAACTAAATCAGCTCCTTAGGACACAACTGCTTAATTATCTGAGTCTTGTGATAAAGCTTATCAAACATGGGGTCCATTAAGAACTTACTGCGGATGTGAAATAAAGTTTGCTAACTCCTAAAATGAAGGGAAACGCCATTAGCAGATATGAATGCATAACCAGGGATGCAGTTTTCCACAGACTGATAGTATGAATCTATGACGATCAAGAAAACTTTTCGATAAAACTGAACATTTGCTGGGCTGAAAATCCTCACAGCTGCACGGGAGCTGCAGGAGTGGAGTGGTGGTTGTCCACTCTGCAGCATTATTGCTCAAAACTTTGGAACATGGCACAGTCATCAGAAGCCAGCTTAGCTTTATCTGGAGGCTAATCATAAATGTGAAAGTAGTATCTTGAGTTGTTTGAACAAGTGCTTTAGGTTTAAGTTCAAACTGAGCTCTCTCTTTTTTCTTTCTTTCATTCGCAAATAGTTTTTCTTGTTTTAAAGAAAAAGGAGCAGATGATAATATCTTGTTCTGAGGATGCCAGAGGCACAGAAAACCCAGACAGAGGGGAAAAAATGAGCCTATGTGTAAGTTCTGGTTACAAATATCAAGCGCTGAGTCAAGACACAGAAACTGAAAAGACTCTGACTTGTACAACGGTGGGGCACTGATCCAAAGCAGACCTCTAACTCCAGCGTAAGTAGTTCAAGAAACAGAAGCTGAAGAGTTTGGAGTGACCCTCGCCATTGTCTAAAAATATCCCAGAAGTTGAAGTGATCTGCAAGGAAAAGGATGAAAATAGCCAAAAATTGTCTGGGAGCTACGACATATGCCAAAGGTAGTGGTGGTGTTTTCCTGTTAATGATTGCCCACAGCAGCATTCACTGCTCTTGTACACCTACTTGGTGTTTTAGCACAAGCGTGTGTGTAACTGCATCTGCAGGCTGTGCTACAATGGCTATTTATAGCTGATGCAAGCTCAGGGTTCACCACTTGCATCTTGCCCAGTGACAGCTGGGATAGGTTCCAGCTCCCTCTGTGACCCTGAATTGGATAAGCAGAACCCAAACAAAGGCACACAGCACCACTTGTTAACGAGGCACAAAGATATTAATTGGGGGGAAAAAATGATAACACAGATATCCTCAAAAGTTGATCTTATTTCATCAGTGATTTCTGCTGGAAGGTAGCTAAAATTTTAAACCCTCCAAATTACATCAAACTATATTAATAGCATAAACTGCTTTCCGATATGATGAAAAAAACTTACTATAACCATAAAAAAATGACTTGCACTGAATACACAGTCCAGGTTATATCTTATGAAGTTCTATCTTATTCTTTTCCTCATGCATCAATTCATTTTACAGTAAGAGTGCACCCTAAGTTCACCACTTTTCCTCCCCCTTTTTTTTCTAACATTACTCTCTCTCTGGTCTTACTGTACAGTTATTTACATCCAAGGGCACACAGGCCACTGGTGAGATTTAGGGAGTACGTGTCTGACAAAGAGAGTGAGAGAAAATGACAGCAAGGGGTGGAGGAGAAGAAATAAGCAAGCGAGAAACAACGCTTTCTTTCTTCTTATTTCTTCTGATTTTACATCTCACCCCTCCTCTCACACTGTCAAGGCCATTCTTTTCTTCCTCCTACTTTACTCGGCCAAGAAGAGGTCAGAGAATGGGAGAGAGAGACACACACACACACATATGCACACATCCAGGACTGACCGACCGCAACCGTTACAAATCTTCCCCGCCTTATCGAGGACAACACACTGATAAGTACGTCTCCACTCCCCATCCGACAGATCCATCTCCGAAAACATCTGTGACACCCCGTAGGAAAATGTGGAAGTATAAACACGTAAATGTGCGTAAATGGCAGATTGATGATTCAACCGACTCCCGTCGCTCATTAATGAGTCAAATCGGAGCTGAGCAGAGGAATAGCCGTGGTTTCGGTTGAGGGTTGAAAATGAACAAGGTTCAGATGACATGAGATGTGTGTGTGTCTGGGCGTGTGTGTGAATATGTGTGTATGTGCATGTTGTGGGAGTGCTGCACCTGCAACTAATGATGTGAAGCTTGTCATCCAGACTGCACTCACTCTCCACACTTTAAACTCACACCTGTGGACCTGCAACACAAACACACACATATTCTCACTCTTTTTCTGTTTAGCACACTCCTCTTCTGCAGATTTGGCACTACAATAACCATCCCACTACTCTGGGCTAAGTGCCTCCTTAACCTAATCGGAGGAAATTAATTCCTTGATTTTTTTTCTTTCTTTTTTCCCATCCCCGTCTCCAGTGAATTCATGTCTGATGGACTAAGACCAACCCCGAAAGGAAAATCTGTTAAACGCAGTGCAGCTGCAGGCCTGCTGTCTTTTACAGAGATGCATGGGCTGACAGATGTCACAAAAGTAACCTCAGCTTCATTATGAACTTAAAAGGCAGCTTATATCTGCACATACAGCTTTATCAGCCTGAGAGGGTGTTTGGGGAATTGTTTTCTTAAGGATGAGCTTGAAAATATGCACTTTTTCACTTTATTTTAAAAAAAAAAGTCAGTTGAACTATTGTGACAAATATGATGTGAGATCGGTAAACTCTTGTTAGAGATGAGAAGAGCTCCCCTTCCAAGTACTGCATTTGGGTATTTAGATAAGACTCAGCTCATTGAAAGAAGAATTTTTATCCACTGGCAATCAGATCCTTTTGTTTATTTTAAAGAAGCACTAAAATGGGTTGCAGAGTGACATAGTCAGGAGTTTAGAAACACTGCACTCATAGGTAAACCCATATGAAGATCTCTACACTGGCAGAAATTACATTGTGGAGAACAAATAGTCCCATCTGACTGTTTTTACAGTAGTTATATCTGGGTGTAAAAACTCTCCTCAGGTTGCTAAACATGCCACAATTCATAAAAAGTGTGAGTGTGCTTTCATGACCCGTACCCGTACATCCTCACCTCTGTGTGTTTTTATGGCGGACGTGCGGGGCCACTGGGTCGAGGTGGGCTGGGTCCGTGGTTCCCATAGCCTGTGTGGAGGCTGCCTCTGCTGCGCTATCAGCCTCCGTCTCCGGCCCCCCCAGCACCAGCGGCCCCCCTGACGTCAGCCCTGACCTGATAACGGGGTCCACAGCTAGCAGTACAGAGTTGTAAGGGAGGGAGGGAGCTGAAGCTGGAGATGGAGGGATGAGCGGCAAGGAGGGGAGGGAATGGGGTTACACTA
The DNA here is from genome assembly GCA_015107715.1 of Tylochromis polylepis. Classification (NCBI taxonomy): domain Eukaryota; kingdom Metazoa; phylum Chordata; class Actinopteri; order Cichliformes; family Cichlidae; genus Tylochromis; species Tylochromis polylepis. The sequence continues at coordinate 19,840 of VVHJ01022105.1, forward strand.
ACAGAGCCAGCGGTGGATAAGCCCCTCAGACAGATAAGACGGAGCAGAGTGTGGAGCCTCTTTTGTTTTCCAGTGCGCCTCCTGTCTGGTGGCATCTCCCTTCTCCTCTCCAACATTCCCGCTCTCTTTCTCCATCTATTTTCAACATTTTTTTTTCCTTCATAGCCTTACCCAATTTGTTAAACCTTTCTCCTCCTCCTCCTCCACCACTGACACCCCTCCTCTATTTGTCCAAACAGAAATATTCCTGCTGTTATCAGGCAATATGCACTATGACAGCCTCTGGATTGAGGGACCTTTTTCCCTTTTGCTTCCTCATTGTGTTTTTATTTTCTCTTACAGTGTTTCCAGAGATTGGGTGGAGGGAGGTGGTGGTGGTGGTGGGGAGGGGGACACTTGCCTTTGACTGACAGGCGCAGCCAGTTTTTAGGCACTGATAAAGACTTTACTTATGTTGTGAATATTTCTCCTCTCGTTTTGATCTCGAGCCTCTTTCAGTGCCATTTCACCCACACTTTACACCTCTTTAACCATCTCTCCACGAACTCTGCATGAACCCTTCATCAACACCAAAACAACGCCATTGTTTTGATGATGTCGCCTCACCTTTACCTAACCTTCTTCTTGCCCCTAACTTGCCCCTCACGTTCAAACAAACAGGTTTTCCCTCTGCCTGCAACATCACACTGCAACTAAGCCCCATGTATGAGTGTATTAAACATTGTGTGTGCGTGTGTTCCCTATTTGCTCTTTAGGCCATTGCTAGCCAGCGGACTTTGGCCACTGCTTATCACAGGGAGAGGTCCTGGGATCCCTTGGTCTTCACTGCTAAAAATACACTTGCTAATGCTTGCATGCACACACTCTCTCAGTGACACAGGGCACCCCACTATGTTTTTCTGACTGCTAATAGCAGTTAACTGTCTATTTTGGATATGATCACTTACAGAAATGATCTATAGCTTCAAAGGCAGGCTACAACCCCAAGGAGCAGAACTTCAAATATTAGTGCACAAGCATCAGAGTAACAATCAAACCTCTGCTGGTGAAGTAGCTTTACAAACAGTGGAAGTCATCGGGACAAAAGAGCATTTTGATAACTGAATTCTTATCATGCATAATTGAGTGTTGTGCGATGTGTTTGCGCTGCTCTTCAAGCTGCGTGAATCAAGAGTCCAATTCAGCACTCGAGCCTGTCACACATATGAGAACCTGCAACTGAGGAGTTAATAATTTATTCCAAAACACACTCCTCATAGATGGTGTGAGAATGTGTGTGTGTGGGTGTGTGTGTGTGAGACGACTGCTGAAGCCCAGGTGTCCCGCTGGGAAAACTTGTGTCTCCTCAGAGTGACTCTCTGACCTTACCTGTGCAAACACAATCCACAAGAACAACACAGACACCTTAGATTAACACTTGAACACACACACTTGCACATTTACACACTTACGAGAATGACTGCACAAGGAAACTGCACTCGTTCATAAGAATAAGCAGTAAATATGAAAGAAAAATGTTACATTTCCCCCAAATGTGATAAATGTAAGCGTGTGGACGCTACTCTTGGCCACCTTTTTTGGTCCTGTTCTATGCTTACAGCCTTTTGGACCAGTATTTTAAGTTTCTATAGCACTGTTTACAATAGGCAACTGTATCCTGACTGTCTTATGGTGATCCTGGGCTGCTCCAACAACTCCTTGGCACTTCCCTTTGCTGTGCAGCAG
>VVHJ01022109.1:0-10612 GCA_015107715.1 Tylochromis polylepis
CTTGCAGGCCTAGGACATTCATCAGATGTGTCCAAGGCCCAGCTCTATGACAAGAACATTGACAAAATTGAATGCTTCAATGTGAAAATTGATTCTTGTGAGGCACGTACAACTGGTTATACTTTTATTTTTTACTGCAGTAAAAAGGAATGTTTGTGTATGTGTGTGTGTGAGAGAGAGAGAGAGAGAGAGAAAGAGAAATTTAGAGCTAGAGAGAGTGTAAAAAAACCCCACTCACAGGGCATAAGACCAAGTAAACCTGCCACTGTGAACTTGTGTCCTCAGAGTTGTCTTCTTGGTTACCTCTCCACTGCCCTGCCAATAGCTAGACCCTAGGCTCATCTCTATCCCACCACACCTGGGGTGTGGCTTTAAACGTAGGCTGTGCTGCTGGGAAAGTATCCTCCTTGACCCCAACATGCTGCCCTCAAGAAGCTATCGGTGGACCTGGGGAAGCTAGGTTGTACCGATAATGGTAAGTGTTCAGATGTCACAGCTGCAGGTTTACTAGGGGGCAACTCACTGAGCCATGCAGGTTTTGAAGTCTCTTTGTGCCTCCTTCTGCATTTTATTTTTCTCAGATTCTTTACTTTGGTTTAGGCTCACTGTCTAAATTTTTTTTAGTTTCTTTTTTTCCTCCTCGGGTATCTTTTTCCTGCTTGTTTCTTTCACCTTTTTGTTTATTCTTATTCTTTTGGCCCTGATGTACATAGGCCCTTGCTAATGACCTACCAATAGGAGGTATTCTTAAGGGTTATTTTAGGAGGCACTTGACCCTCTTAATTTTTTTGTTTTCTGGAAATGCAATTAAGGAGGAGAGAAATAAAACAACAGCTAAGCATAATAAGAACACCATTCACCCAGCTGCCACTGCCAAACTACAGTAGATATCAATGTTTATGTAATTGGAACAGTGCTCCTTTGTAATTGGGCTGCTTTTCTCAGAATATTATAGGGAAATTGGAAAAATGACTAACATACAAAGGGAAAGTAATCGTACTGTTCATAGTAATTATCTTTCTATGTAATGCACACCAGCTCACAAACAGAAGCTGAAAATGTACAGGCAGGAGCAGACTGAGACAATAACAGGCTGGGAATTTGACTCCATCCAAGGCCACCACATTACTAATTTTGTGGGCTAAATTGGTAATGCCAGGAACCAGATTAGATATTTGGCAATTATATTCATCTGGGGTAGTTATCCAGATCACAAAAAAACCCAAAAAGTGTGGGACTGACCAACTCTTATTATGGAAGTTCTACCTGATTTGTGGATTCTGAGAGGCCCCTCAACTCATTCCTCCTTGCTACACTACAGAACAAACCTCAAGCCACAAGCTTACATGTTTTAAGTAGTTGTATTTCATCAGAGCAAGCAAGCCAGCAAGCTGTGGTTGGCTACTGGCTGTGGAAGCAAGATCATCTATGCTTGCCTTCAATTCCACTAAAATCTCAACACGTTCTCATCCCAAAACGTAACACACCGACGCTTGTGACAAATCGTCAGTATGTTACGCTTTCGGCCACCCAACACGTCTCTATGTTACGTGTTCCAAAACATGAGAACTGTTTGGAATCAATCTACATATCTACATTTTTTTCCCCTTTCTCATCATAAATCACTTTGGAAAACACTATCTGACACCATTAATGTTGTGGTTAACATTAGGATTAAGGTTATGGTTAAGGTCAGGGTTAGGGTTAGGGTTAGAATACACGGCTGGATCGTCTGTTACTGCCAGGTGCGTCATTCTGTTGGATTCCATCCACAATCCGGAGCGTATCATAGGGACGCGGAAGGTTACCTTTCACGTAATATGTTATGCCTCAGGACGTGACAAAACGTCGCTATATTACACCTCAGGAGTGAGAACGGGCTCAAAATCTGTAGGATATCTGTCCATGACCTATTAACAATGGTTTAAACTTGTCAAGCTGAGAGCAGCCAGCAGGTTTTTCTGGTTGCTTGCATATGCATGACCTCCAATCTTTTAAAGGAAGATGGGAGACCAGCATGCTAGACAAGCCGCTACTGGCTTTGCTTTCACTGATCTGAGAACAGTAACTTTCTGCAGGTTAGAGAAAACAGAGGTAGCATTTGAAAGTTAACAAGCTTCTGGTTTTCATTATCTTAACAGGTCGATTTTCTCTTTCCAATTACCTTGGCTATCAAGTCTCATTTAAGAAACCTTTAATAATTCCTTTGGCATGTTAGCGAGGAAAGCCTTGATGATGGAGAACAGACATCAACGCTTGTTATAACCAGTTTAATAAAACAGCCAAGTTAAACAGGTGCAGGTTCCACCAGTACTTTAAAATTAGCATGTATAAAAAAATCACTTGCGCCATAGAATGCACTAAATTTAATCTTACAGTGTGTATAATTTCACTGCTAGATGTCAGTAGACTGCAGATTGCAATCAAATCAAGTCTGTTTTCTTACTTGTCCCACTTGAAGTGGATAAGTGTGTAAATGGTCAGTCCACTATTTACATCAGCTGTAAATATGTGCCCATGTTTATTTACTCAGGAGGAAGCTGTAAAATTTTGTGAAAGTAGTCCAATAGAGGTCAATGAGTTGGTGAAGCTCTTTTCTGATCGATGACAGTGATACTGAGGTGAGTTGTTGAGGATGCCCTTAACTTGTCAGTAAGTGTGGCTGTTTTTGCTGCTGTTAGTCAGCATTAGTGAAATTCTCAGTGAAGTGGATCTATTATTGTTGGATTCAGACACTCAGACACCAGAAGAGAATTAGGTGTTATCCAGATCGGTCGTGTTGTATCTGGAGATGATGCTGGAGATTAAACAGAATACAATCATTTTTACTTGCCTTTTTTATAAAAATTGCCACACACCACTGGTTTTAAAAATCATCCACCATCAATGATTGTAGAGGAAATCTGAGTGTACCTTTCCTATAATCTAGTATGCTGGTGGCAGGACAGATTGCACAAATAAAACAGAAAAATCCGTGTTTAGAAATAAAAAAAAAAATCTTTTATTACATAACTGCATAATAGTAAAGGTTTGTTCAGGTTTAAACACATTAATAGTTGGGTTATGTTTGAGGGAAGATAAGGTTTAGTGTAAAAATTATCTATTTTGACAATGTAAGCAAGCCTTTGTCAGGATCTTTGCCCTAATTTTCATGCAGCTAAGTTCAATCATATTTAATAGAAAGGAACATTAATCAAACTTTAACCCTTCCCTTGTTTGAGGATGGAAGTTATGCTTATATTTTGCCTAACACAGTTCATTTCATGTCAGAATGGTGTTTCAGCCCTGGTCATATTTTGACTCAGTGTGTCAATATCCCTGGAATGTCTCGTGTATGTGTATTCTGTGCCTTTAAGAGTCTCTGCAGGTCCTCTTTCTGATTGGGGGAGCTGTTTCGGGCTGACTTTGACCTGGCAGCTGCTGATTGGCCCCCACTGGCTGTTTCAAAAACCTTGTCTCCAGCAGTTGTTCCTCTGGTAGCAACTGGCAGCAGCGGCAGGTTTTGTATATAGTATTGTAAATAGGCTTACCCATTTGTAAATAGCAATGAAGCAGACTGGGTGAACTGCCTATTTAATTTTTGTGGGTTTTTTTTTTTCTTTTTTGTTAAATTAGGGAGTCAGAGATAGTGCCTGTCTTTTGTTTGGTTTTGTTTCATGTAGGTTTGAAGTAACACTTCTTTGGAATAGCTTGTCTTGTTTATGATTTTGGCCTTTGTTCACATTAGAGTTTATGCTTAGAGTTTTTGGTGTTATTGGTAGCAATAAACCTCATCTTTAGCGGTTGATTGGCTGTTGAGTCTGGCTTTGTGAACCAGGGCGGGGACACCCTTTTAATCCTTATGTTGTGCCCCTGTACCCCTAGACCGGGATGTAACATAAAGTTCGGGGCTTGTCTGCTCTTTTTTTCTACCTTTCTTTGTTTTGTTTTTTGGTCCATTCTTTTTGCTCATTGTATTTTGTAGGCTGTCTATAGCCTTTGGTTGGCAGTTTTCTTGGGGTGAGGGAGGAAGCCTAGCCACATGACATTCATTGTGGATGATTTTACATGATGTAACAATGGGCAAAGCATTAATACTGTGGCTGCAGCTGTTTTTAAAAAGCTGAAAATAAATTCCTCACTTGAATTCCACACTTGAACATGAGCATATCTCACCTAGCCTGGCTAATTGTTCATTTTAGGATTAACTATTAAATTTTGTTTCCTGAATTACAAGTAGTCAAATGAACTAGCCCCAGGTTATCTGTCAGACTTGTTAGACTTTGATGCCCCAGATCATTTATTTGGCCAGTTGACAAGCAACATTTTTTGTCCTAGGATCCAGACTGGCAATTAAGGCTGACTGGTCTTTTTCAGTTAAAGTTCTGAAACTGTGGAACTGCTTCCACTTCCAGAACCTGTCATCTGCTTCACTAACAGCACTCATAACTCTACTACAGTCATAGCTCTTCTCATTGTTATTTACATATTAGGCCAAACTTGAAAAAAAAAGTTATTGGCAACTGTATTAATGGCCCCTATGGCATGACGTAACAATGGGCAAAGCATTAATACTGTGGCTGCAGCTGTTTTTAAAAAGCTGAAAATAAATTCCTCACTTGAATTCTACACTTGAACATGAGCATATCTCACCTAGCCTGGCTAATTGTTCATTTTAGGATTAACTTGCCTAATCTTGCCTAATAAACTTAATTGGTCCTTACTGATTAAATAGTTTTTAGCATTGACATTTTGGTCAGTGATTTTTTTGTGAATAAATGTGGTAGGCTGACTTGATTTTATTTTATATCCACAACCTCTAGATGCCGCTTGACAATAAAATGTAACCATGTGTTATAATAAGCTGCTTTCTCAAATTATATTTTTTAATTGAAGGATGTATGTGCGCTTCAACCTAAAATAAACAGTCATGAGTGCCTATAGCATAGAATCACAGACGTGTTTGAGAACTTTAGACTAAGGCATTCAGGCAGACATTAATGGGGTGAAAGAACAGTTGAAATATGAGAAAATAAACAACAGTAGTTGAAGTTCTTGCCCTGTGCTGTATCTGGTGTCTCCGCTCACCTCCTGTGCTTCATCCCTGTTCTCCATAGATGAAAGGTGCTTCTGACTCCTTGTCATGCATTAGCATTCAGACACCCACCTTCCCCCTTATCTGCTGTCAAACCAGCCACCTCTAACTTCCACAGAGAAACACTTTGACCACACATCAATGACAAGCCTTCTTATCAATGGCCTAAACAAGCTTGGTGCACATCAAAATCACAGACAGCGGGAGCTGCAAGAAAATGGAATGGGGAATGTGCCTCTGCAGAGTGAGCCAGACAAACATAGAGCGAAAGAAAGAGCAGTGAGCGTGTCTGACATTTCTAGCGCTGGTATTTTGCTGTATGAGGCCTAGAGGGAGTGGAATTGAAGAAGCACCCCCACCCACTCACCCTGCCACCCCCCTCCCCCTCGTTTTCCTCCATGCAGCCACATATCTATCCTCAAAATTTGTTTGGGGCATCTTTGCAATGACTTGCTTGAACCAATAAAACACGCAGGGGGTGAGGACTTGTCACAGTGGCTCAGCAACACAAAGCAAGTAAGAGAGAGAGAGAGAGACAGAGCGATGGAATAACATAAAGAGACAGTGCAAGTGATGGAAGGACAATTTCAAGGGCTAAGGGCTTGTCACGATGAAGCACACATCTTGTGTCGCTGCAGGGGGCAGTAAGAGGGCTATAAAATTTGCATGTCTGCCACTGGAATGGTGTGTGGGAAAAATCAGAGAAGTAGTTTGGACGCTGGGAGAATGTCAGTGACTTTGTTTTGGAGAATACTGCAGTTACTCATTGCCCCCATACTTTTAAGAATATGTCTTTTTGTTGTTTGATGACCCTGACTTTTATTGTTGTATTAAACACCTATGACACCTATGTCCTGCAAGTAGGAATGCATTAGTTCATTAAATAATTAATTTTAAAAAAAAAACAATTCATGACATAAAAGTATGGGCTTCAACAGTGCTTCCTTTCTCTTCTGTTGCAGTGTTCAAAGTGCAAGGGTGCTTATGCTGAAGATCCACACAAATCCACTTCTCTCTGCATTTGCAGCAGCAAAATGGATAGCTAGAAGAAATAAGAGGTGATGGAGAGATGAAGAGAATTAAATAAGGAAAATGAGAGGCTCCCTATTCATAACAAGGGATCAGGTCACCTGAAAACACTAGCTCAAAATCCAATTTATTTGAATTCAAGTGTTTAAAGTTTTTTTTCTTTGTTATACTTGTATATAAAGCATGTTACAGCAGCACATAGTGTGAGCCAACAAAATTACCAATCTAATGGTTTAAGTAAACAGGGTAGGTTTGAGTATATTCTGAGTTCTAACCTCAGAGTTTTTTAGTTTACCTCTGTTCAAAACTTTCAAAAGACTAACATGAATTTGGAACATACAATTTATTTTTAGACAGCAAACCCAATCAGTCTACTTATAAAAGTACACCGATTATACCACAGAAACTGTAGCTAATTTCATAATCCCTTTTTAGTTATTTTATTTTATCTTCTATGTCGAAGAAAAAACAGTACTGCTGTTTTAGTAACTGTAATGACGTATCTGCATTTCCGTCACGGTGTTCAAATCATTCATTAAGACAGAACAACAAATACTTAGCAATGGTTTTTGGTTACAATTTTACAATTCTTTTTTTAGGTTACACTAGGACACATTAGCTGCAATGAGGATCTTTAAAATAAAATCAGTTAAATCGAAGAAAATATACAAAAAGTGTTGGTTTAATCATGTACATGGTCATCATCACATTTTTCATCAACATTGTTTAGTCAGCTTGTTCAGCTAATGCTTGAATGTCTGACTCTATGATCTCAGCAAAATGCTGACAGTGATCAATGAGTACAACATGAAATTGCCCTAGCTTATAAACCTTTGTCACTCTTCCTTCTCTTCATTTTTACCCTCTTTTCCCTCTGCCTTTATATATGTTGTATCAGCACAGTAAATATGCTGTTGGCAAGACGAAGTTTAAAGGTCATATACAGTCCTTGCAGAAAAGGGGGGCTGAGGGCTAAATGGCATTCTCAGTCTGGGCAGTGTGTATGGCCAGAGGGGAGGTCACAAGGTCTGATGAAAACAAATCCATCACTTTGCTGTCCAGGCAACAGGCAACAGAACTGACTAAAGGGGTGCAGGAGAGCCGTAGGTTACACAGGCGGACAGAGGGATGGATGGAAATGAAAGGTTTGTGTGCATTGTGTTGTGATGGGATAATAAGCAAAGCTGAGCCAGCAGGTCAGTGACTGTAGTGGTAGAAGTAGGATAAGAATATCCCATTATCTTCTGCTTAGGATGTTATATTTATATATCTGGGATACTGGGATTGTTCCTGGAATCACTTGCATAGTTTAGGGGTCACTGGCCTAAGTGCTCCAATTACCACTTACTGTACAACAACTACAGTTTAGTAATCCACAGCAGTTTTAGATTGATCACTGTAACAGATATTGAAACAGTGGTAAACTGCCTACATTCACTTACAATTAGGATTCTCTGCACATCTTCCAGGAAAATGCAGCTGAATCAGTTGCTTCTCAGCTCAAGGAAAGCAAACTTTTAAAGGTCAAAACAGGCTGGATCATGCTGAATAATTCACAGCCTTTACTTGTGCAAAGAAGCTATGTTTTTGAAACTACTTCATCAGAGTCATCACATTATACTCACTTGTAGCCCAGAATTCCTTTGCCCACTTGTTGATTTGTTATTTTTTGCATATTTGTCACACTTACATGTTTCAGATCATCAAATACATTTTAACATTAGACAAAGATAATGTGAGTAAATACAAAATGGAGTTTTTAAATAATGATTTTATTTAGTAAGGGAAAAAGGCGACCCATACCTACATGGCCCTAAAAAAAAGTTATAGTTATGTGAAAAAGTTATAGCCCTTCTAAACCTAATAACTGGTTGTGAGAACTGCAATCAGGCATTTGTTGTAACAGTCTTTCATATCACTGTGGAGGAATTTCTCTCACTCTAAACTGTAGGCTTTTAATGCATGTTCAAGTTCATGCTAAAGCATCTTAGTCAGATTTAAACCCACACTTTGACTAGGCTGCTTCAAAACCTTCATTTTGCTTTTTTGAGCCATTCAGAGGTGGACTTGCTGGTGTGTGACACTGGATCATTCTCCTGCTGCACAACCCAATTGGAGTTAAGCTTCAGGTTACAGACATTTTCCTTCAGGAATTTCTGTTAGAGAATTCATGATTCCATCAATGACAGCAAATCGTCCTGGTCCCAGAGCAGCAAAGCAGCCCCAGACCATGACACTGCCACCACCATGTTTGACTGTTGGCATGATGTTCTTTTTATGAAATGATGTGTTAGTTTTACGCCAGATCTAACAGGTCTCAAGCCTTCCAAAAAGTTAAAGTTTTGTCTCATCAGTCTGCAATATTTTCCCAAAAGTCCCAGGGATCATCAAGCTTTTGTTTTTTGTTTTTGCAAATGTGAGACAAGCCTTTGTTCTTTTTGGTCAGCAGTGGTTTTCATCTTGGAACTCTGTCATGCCATAGCTTTGTAACCCTTTGTAACTAAATGTCAGTGACTTTGTTTCTCAGATGTTCTTGAGTTTATTTATATTGTGGCATAATGTGTTGCTTTTTGAGATCTTTTAGCCTACTTCACTTAGTCAGACAGGTTTTATTTAAGTCACTTGATTCAGTAGCAGTAACGAGGCCTGAATGTGGCTAGTGAGACTGAATTCAGTTTTTCAAAAAATGTGGTAATCAAAGTTGATTCATAACTTAACAAGTCTGATTATCTGAAACCTGTGTGACAAATATGCAAAAAAAGAAAAGAAACAAAATCAGGAAGGGTGCAAATACTTTCTCATGACACTGTATACAGCTTGAAAAAAAGCTATAAAGATGGAATAAAGAACCAAGCAAAAGTTATGACTTTATAGTCTTTTACCTGTTCAGCTCATTGTAGCTGGCTAGACCATTCATCACTTAATGAACATGGTTATGAAATTATATTATGTGGACTAACGACACACTACAAACTGCATCTCGAGGGATTCTTTGATAATAGAGTGATGACCTTGCTGGGGAATGCCGCTGAGCTTCCTTATAGACTTGTGATCATCAAGGTTTCACAATGTCGTCATTAAAGAATATGACTCATTCAATTAAAACCTCTTTTTACCACCTCCTTTGATACCCTTTGCTAATGTCTGAATGTCCTCAGTGTATTCAGACATTAGCTATCTCCAGTTATCTTTTCAAAGGGTTATGATGGGGGCTGGAGCCAACCCCAACCGGAAGTCAAACCATGGCCATGTCACAAGTCAATCATAGGCCAGAAACATGGTAAATGATAACTCTATGTCCCATTCACATTCATTTGTGTTTGGTCCATGAGAAAGAAACTGGCTTCTTGCATAGGATTTCTGTATGTTTACCAAACACAAAAAGAAGAGAACATGTAGCAGTAAAATATAGATGTGGCATTTGTTAGTTGATGAATTTTTATTCTTTGTGTTAAGATACTGTGCATATTTTGATTTTATATCAGTGCTGAGGATGACCAGGCCAAATTATTCTGTTGAAGACAAAAAAAATAAAAAATAACATGCATACTCCAGTCTTGGTTGCAGGCCTGCACCTTCACTTTCAAACACAGTAACACCTGCCATGAAGAGAACTTAGTCACTCTTAAGAGAAAATAGCTTCATTCAGCTAGCTGATTGGACAAGAGTGCTGACTCCTTCAAGTCTCAAGAAGTTTAGCCAGACAGTGTAATTGCTAATCGTTCAAGCTTGAGACACATCTAACAAGGCGTGCTGGACCCCCTTGGCTTGGCTACATACCATTCACTGGGACTCTCTGACTACACTGAAAGAGATAGGCTGTCCCCTGAGACCAGAATAATGTACATCATGCCTCTAATGGGCTAATGGGTGAGTGTGGAAAAGATTGGAAAACAGTCTCCACTCTGACTGCTGCAGTTAAAGGAAAAGCTAGAGAAACATATGTGGTTATTACAAAATGGAAGAAGGAAAAAAAAAGAAAATATGGAACTGGAAGGAGAAAATAACAGTGAGAAAACAGTGGGAACCAGATCAAGTGAAGTAATCAAAAGATTAAGAAGGTAAAAAGAAAGTGAGACGTGCAGCAATATTAGAGACAGTATGGTAGTCATAAGAAAGTAAGCGATAAGGACAAAAAGGGAAAGAGATAGAAAGCTGGACAGTAATTATAAAGATAGAAAACGAGTGAGGCAGACAGAGAAGAAGAAAGATAGTGAAAAGGTCTGAGATATGGTGTTTGGGGAAGAGAGAAATTGTTAAAGCACTAAGAGGCTGAGCGGAAAAGCAATTTAGAGCTCTAATCAGATTGCTATTGAATGTGCAGGAATTAGACTTTGCCCCAAAGCTGTCTTGGATATGACCAGACACACTTAAACTCCAACACCAAGTACAGTTGGGCTGTTGTCAACCAGACAACAAAATGGCTAAGAATGCCCAAGAAACCAGCTCTGTGTGTGTGTGTGTGTGTGTGTGTGTGTGTGTGTGTGTGACTGTGTGTGTGCATGTGTG